>JAQIVE010000311.1:0-41894 GCA_034698285.1 Sminthurinus bimaculatus | reverse complement strand
CATAAACCAGAGCAGGAGCGAGAGAGAAAGAGGGAGAGCAAGTCGGCAAGTTGAGAATTTCTTTCTTGAGCACTGAGCATGATGCTGTGAAAGAATCGTCTTCCATCTTAGCTTTAAGCTCCCGAGTGCAAATGCAAGTAGTGCAAGACTTAGTAAGTATGTACATTGTACATAACATACATACAAGTCCGGGATTCTTCTTCTTTTTCTTCATTCAATCTAAATCTTGAGGATGGGAGAGGGAAGGAATCTTGTACGGCTGATAGTGTAGGGAATTTGGGAGCAGAACAGAAAATACATAAATACATACATACATACATACATACATACTTACAACAGATCGACATAGCAGAGGTCGAAGACTTACACAAAACTTACATGTATCAACATAACATACATAATGCAATACATACAACACAATTGTACGATACCAGGAGAGTCAAGTATAAAGTTGAAAAGGACATGGACACAATATTAGTAATACATGTATCATGAGTATGTATTATACATAGCTTCAAGAGATATATATTTCTTGTATTTCATGAGTAAAAGGGGTCCAAGAACCTTCCCAGTCTACATACATACATAAATAGAAAGATGAACTTTACAGTAGAAATGCCCGTATGCATATTACATATTATGATAAGGAAAAGGGATGCTCTGAGATTGAGTAGAAGGAAAGAATAGCCCAACTTTAAAGGTTTAACGTTACACAGTGCACTGTCTCTTCTTCTTCTTCTCTTGTTTCTATGTATCTGTACGCTGTATTTACTACTATGTAGTACTACTGTACTACGTAGTAGGAAGAAGATGACTGTGCCTATGCATGAGTCAGGCACGGCAGTAGTGAAAGCATAATAATAATAATAATATGTAGGTACTTATACTTTATTATTATACTAGATGACAAAACCAGTTCCAGGACCGTGATCCTTTGCATGCATGTATAGCTTAATGCTTAATGTATATTATATACATAACTAAGAACATACCCCAGTGTTACTCATGCATTTTATCTCTGTGTGTGTGTGTACACTGTACACACTGTTATATAGGAACAAATTCCATTCCCTGTATGTATGCAATAAAATATACCGAATTTTGTATGTATAGATGTAGTACATAATATTTCCCTTATTCTGTGATACGGAGAAGGAGAGAGAGAGAGAGAGAGAAAGATAGAAGAAAAGCACTCTGAGTTTGTTCAGTTGAGTTCTCCAACTAAAATCCATACTCGCTTACACTCACACACACACACACATACACACATTATATAGAGGCACCATCATACTTGCATGTACGCAGAGAGTTGAGAGTTGTTGCTTTTGTCCTGGTGTAAATTGACAGCTTGTGTTATATTATATATTTTGTAACTCGGTGACAACGACAACCTTTATTAAGTTAATTGTCCAACTTGTGTGAGGCAACCGATAATTATTTTAATAGTACATTGTACTCGAGTTTGTGTGAACTGCATTCATTTTCCGGTGGAAGCCAAGCCTGCCTGCATTCACACATCCGACATAGGAAAAACCATTATATTATCAAAGTTATACAGATACTGAACATTATATTTTCTACAACATTATATAACACTATACACACTACACATACATACACCATTCATCTGTCCATTTGAAGCAGCCTTAACTTTTATATTCCCACACGAGACAGGATAAAATTTCAATTATTTTATTACCAGTCTGCCCATATAATATTAAAAAATTGTCGAGTCTTTTCATTGTGAAAAAAGATTGCTAGCGTTGAAGGAATACATACATAAATATATAGATTTTTGAGCAAAAGTCGAGAAATGGCAACTACCGAGGAAACTAATAACAGCAGCGGCGTAGAGGAGATTGAGAAAATTGGGAAGCTCATCGTCAAAAAAGTACCCACTTTGGAGGTAAGTTACCTAATGATTGTTAACTATTATTGTAAATAAACATTTTTTTGATTTGGTACCACATTCGATTTGAGCTGTTAGTTAATCAATTGTTTGAAATAATTAATGGAAACTTTCCTCAAGAATTTTTTTTTTCAAAGTTCAAAAATTAGACTTCAGACAGCTTAATGGCTAACAACATTGTTTGATTTCTTAATAATTGATGGATTTTATAATTTTAATTTCCAGGAGGTTTCAGTTTCCTCATTTTGGCAAGATCAGACTGTAGTCATTACGTTTTTTCGGAGATTTGGGTGCATTTTCTGCCGACAAGCTGCTAAAGAGATAAGGTATTAAAAAAAATTTCTGGCAAAATAAAAAATATGGGAAGCTATCAATCGTCATAATTTCATAAATGAGTTAAAGGCAAATACAAGATAATGATTCTAAAAATTATTTCCTTTGGCTTATACAGCGCACTAGCCCCAATTTTGGCGAAACATGATGTCAAGTTGGTCGGCATCGGCATCGATGAAGTTGGAATGGAAGAATTCTTCAAGGCAAACTTCTTTGAAGGGGACCTCTACATTGACCCAACCAAGGAGACTTATAAGGCCTTGGGATTCAAGAGGTTTGCTAATAATTGATACAATCTAGTAGTTTTTACGACAGCATTTAATTAAAAATCTGAGTCATAAAAACCATTGTTACCTGTGATGAAAGGGTTCTAATATTGATTCTTGGTTTCATTTTTTTACAGATTTGGTGTCTTAAATGGTTTAGTGTCGTTTTTCAGTAAATCTAGCCGTGAGGCTTATAGCAAGGTACACACAGACTACAGACACATGAAAAATTGGGAGATTATATTATTATGATTTATGATTGATTTTTTTAAAAAAGGTTTATTTTTTAATTTTTTGCATAACAAAAAATGTAATACTTCATGATGATTTTAGAGCAAGGCAGACAAAATGACTGGAAATCTCAAAGGTGATCCCTGGCAGAATGGAGGTGTCATTATCGTCAAGAAAGGGGGTACTGAGACTTTGTTTTCTTACAAAGCTGAGAATGCAGCGGACCATGTGAATAATGAAGATGTTTTGAAGGCCCTCGGAATCAATGAACCCATTCCCGAGACAAACGCCGCAACAAATGGAACAACGAATGGAACAAATGGCGTCAAGGAGTCAAACGGTGAAGCTGAAGCTGTTGCCCAGTCTTAATAAAATAAGTATGTATGCGTATACACACACAAAATACTAACAAAGCATTGCCAGAATGCCAAAGTTCAAAATCACTGTGTAAAAGTAAAACAAAAAGGCGTAATATTTTATCAGATTGATTTTATTTCTTCATGTTACAATTATTATAAATATTATTATTATACAACTATTATTACAATATTGATTATCCACTGATATTACAACATTATCTTATATTGTTACGTATTATCTACACATATACGTATAAGTGTATGCAATGTTGACACATGTGGGAAGGATATAGAAAGGACATTTAGGAGTCGGAGAGGAAAGAGCAAAAAATCATAAAACATTTTTCTAATAAGATTCTCAAGAGGATGGAAAAGATGAGTCTGAAAATCAAACTACATGTGATGTATTTTTATGAGAATATTATGTTTAGACTTTAGACAAATAATAATGTTATCTTGTCATTATAAGGTTTTTATGAACTCACAAGTTATTATTGTATTGAAACAAAAATTGAAATGGAAAGTTTTTCAAAAGTTTTCTACGTAAGTACTCATATACATAATATATATAGTACATGCATATTTACATCTTCAATCTACACTTTCTTTTATACATAGTTTTATACATTATATGTATTATGTCCATCAAAAATGATAACATTATATTATTATGAGATGCATAAGTCTATATAATCTATAATCTCAATCTCTTTTTAGCTTGTTAATGAATTTATATTTTATATTAAATAATATTATATCTTGTGTCTTGTCTCTTGTCTCTCACGTTCGCTATAGAATATTTAGTATTTAGTACATATAGAGGTGTCCAAGGTGTTGTGAATTGTCAAGCTAGCGTTAGTTGTTAAAATAATAATACATGCCAAAACTATATAAAATCTATAAACATATAACTTTGTGTACATCTCACTCCTTATCCGATATCCGGATTCGAAAAGTATGCATAAATGTGTCAACAACAACAATAATCAAACAATCTGTAGGAAGCAAAATGTGGTTGTGTGTGCGTGTATTAAACATTAAATAATATGTGTGTGTGTATTCGTACTGTTAAAAATTAAAAAATTACATTATTAGGTATTTAACTATTGTATAACTAATAACTAAATATGTATACGTAGAGAGTATTGAAGGAATTGAGTGAAACTTAAGTATTTCTTAATTCTTAATAGATTTCACTCGACAAGTAATCTAAATGGCCTAATACTATACTCGATGTGTTATTGTTGTTTGTCAACTCAGTATGAATTTAACATGCAGTATAAGTAATTACGTTTGGCTGAATACTAAAACACGCCAATAACTAATTAAATATTATTGACACCATAACATTGCAAGTATGTATATTATTAAGGTTCTTGTTCACAAAAGTGTACATTACATACTACATACACATTACACATTATACACATACATAATATTACACACTTCTCTATAAAGTAAGATTTAAGAGAGGTTGTAATTATGTATGTTAAGTAAATGTAGTAAATAGTAAACAATATTGTATTTACATTTTCTATCGGAGAAAGATGAAGATCCTATTTTGAATCAATATTTGAGTACTGCTTTCATTGTTGTACATTGTACATGTAGCTACTCTAGTTAGTAGATAAATATATAGGTATACAACAGTGAAGTAATCTTTTGGAACGACTTCGAAGTTTGACTTGCTTATAAATAAATGTAATGGAAAAGGGCAGCATTTTGACCACTTAAACATGAGTTAAGCTATAATATAAAGCAGCCAATAAACAACACAATCACAAATCACAAAGTTTTTGAACTGACCTTTGATATTGTAATATATATACATACTGATATTATGGACGAATATTTTGTTGCTTTTTCATGATACGTACTTACGTACTTACTTACTTGAAGATTCACTAAAGAACAGTTTTGTATTTAACATTTAACATCAAACATGCTAAGTATACTTTTATAAACTGACAAAAAATGTATTTGTAACATTATTAACAGAGATGACAGGAATATTATACTTTTATATCTTTCTATACAATGCAGCAAAAATTCTTTTCTAACAAAGATATACATACACATTACAATTTACGTACAATATATTTACAATAATGTAGTGATTAGTGATTAGAATGTCGTCAAATGTAGCTTGAGATAGGAATATAGATAACTTTTTTAAACGATAGCGATAAAAGTTAAACTTTATTAAAGTATATTTTACTTACCCAAAGTAAAGGATGCAAATTTTTAAGGTTGATATGAGTTGAAAAAGTTTAAAGGTAAACTTTTCGGGGGGTTATCCTTAATTTTATCGCTATCCTTCGAAAAAATTCGCTTTCGCTTGACGTGTGAGCAGACATTTTTAAACTTTCTCACTTCACTTAAATGTATTTATTTTTTATGTCCCATTTTTGTTGTTGTGAGTGCAATTAAAGTAAAGTACTTGGCATGAAATGCATATTTTTCGTCTTCCGCTTCTTCAATGTCTATAATATAATATACTCGGAGTTCGAATATTCGTCAATAATATATACAAACAAACTCTTGATTCTCATACTGTCATTGATATCTCGATGTATACTGGATAAGATATTAGAAAGATAAATAAATAATT
Source organism: Sminthurinus bimaculatus (assembly GCA_034698285.1). NCBI lineage: Eukaryota > Metazoa > Arthropoda > Collembola > Symphypleona > Katiannidae > Sminthurinus > Sminthurinus bimaculatus. The sequence continues at coordinate 36,185 of JAQIVE010000311.1, read as the reverse complement.
ATCAAAAATGTAGTAATTGTGCTCAATTTCTTACTCATTTTTAAAAACGTTTGCATTTACTTACCACCTTCTTCACAATTCACAACTGAAAAACTGAAAACTTGAGACTTTGTACAGTCTCACTTTGTCCCATTTAAAAATCAAGGAATGTGAAAAGCGGCTGCTGCTCACAGTAAAAAGTTGAAATCACTTTTTCCATCTTTCACTTTTTTCTTTTTATTTAGGTAATTGGGATTGAGAATTTAATCATTATTGATCAACATAACTTGTGATTATTTGAAGCCTACATAGTGCCAACATTACCGTGTACGGATATTGGTGTGTACTGTTTATTATTTTTGCTAGAATACAATTAAAACTTCAGAGTCGAGAATCGAGATCAGCAGCGAAAAAGAGATTGAGTCATAGTTTTTTTGCCACGTGTTTTTGCAACCTTTTTCTATCATAGTCAATCTTCATCTATATCTGTACTTTATTATTCATAATCAACCTATAAAACACAAGGTAATTAAGTAACAAACTTGACACTTGTTCGTCGGGGTGAGTTTTGAAGAGTTGATATAAAGACAGGGTGACAAGATAATGAAAGACTTTCATGTGGGAACAAAAAACTTGGATTTCGTGACCTTGTATGGTTCTCAACTTGGACAAGCCAAATCTATTGCAGAAAGTCTAGTGGACGTTGCTTCTCAAGAGCATGACTTGAAGACTGAAGCCTTTTCTTTGAATGAAGTTACTGAAATTGTAATAATTATACTCTATACTCTAGTACTACAACCGAATCTTTATTCGTTTTTTCATTTCATAATGATATTATACATAAACATGTAAATACTTTGTACATTACATATTTATCATGTGTTAAAGTTTGGATAAGGTGCTGTTAACTTAACCCCATTCCTACGATAAATTTACCACAGAGAAATGCATTGTACGGCGATTGTATTGAGGGGAGGGGTGATGAATTCGCAACTTTTTACAATTGCGGCTTGTAGCTTGTATTAACTTAGGACAAATTTTGTAGCAAATTTGTGGTAATTTTATGGTAAGAATGGGGAAATACTGTAAAGAATCCAAAGGAGATTAAACACTAAGCTTTCTCTTTCTCTAGAGTGACAAATTATAAATGTATTGTCGTTTTGGATTTGTATTTTGACTATATTATAGACTGATCTTCAAAAACTTAAATGTCCCTTGGTGATTGTGACTTCCACAACTGGTGACGGAGATCCACCGGAGAACGCTGATAAATTTTGGAGAAAACTCCGAAGGAAAACACTGAGTTCCAAATCATTACTTTGTCTTCGCTACACGATTCTTGGTATGAAAACATTATTATTCAGAATTATCGCATGTACAATATGCATAATACATAATACATGAACAAACATTACTGATAATTTGTACATATTTTTTATTTTAGGTCTAGGAGATACAAATTTCAATAATTTTTGCAATTGTGGAAAGCAAATTCATAGACGTATACAAGAACTAGGTGGAACTTTGTTTTATCCTCCTGGTTGGGCAGACGACGGCACAGGGTATTGCATTTATATTTTACTGCATGAGGATTTTTGAAGAGTTTATTGTGTACCGTGTACAAAAAATAACAATGATACATAGTCGACTATGTATCATTGTTATTTTTTGTTTATTATAAAGCATTAAAATGTGTTTACTATTGTGATTGTGTTATTATAGGTTAGATATTGTTGTTGATGACTGGATTCAAGGCCTTTGGCCAGCGCTGAAAAAATCTATTGGCATTGCTGTAAAAAGTGGAGACATAAATGAAACAGTAGATTCGTTTTTCGTGAAGCCCAATTCCACTACCGCTGTTAACAATAGTTCTAATCCAGTAAAAGAAAACCAGAAGCAGCTAAATAGTCAATTACCAAATACTGCAGAGCTTGCAAACCACGGTGTGATAATGGAGAAAGTTACAGAGTCAAGTCCCAAATTGGAGTCTGTAGTGCCGCTCAAAACGGAGAAAAAAGAGGAACAAGCACCTGCTCCCGTTGTCAAAACTTTAACTCTTCCTGCATTGCCAGCTTCTGCATTGATTGCAGAATACTCATCAGAACCAGACAAATCGAGTGAAGGCAGTACCACTGTAAAGTACTTTGATCCCTTGTCACCGGTAGCTGCCTACCCTTTAATCGATGGGTCGCCTCTAGTCACGAAACTTTTAAATGCTAAACTTTTGACGAAAACTGACGCTGTTAAAACTACTATTCAAATTACGTTAGGTTTAGATGAAAATACTGTAAGTGCACTTATTTGTTTTTAAAAACTAAATTTAAGTCCATTTACAAACATCTATTTACTTGCTTTACAAATATATATAATGTTTTGTAAATTATAAATTTTGTTTATACTTTTCGTAGGAGCCCTTTGATTTTGAGCCCGGTGACTCTGTTGGAATCGTTTGTCCAAATCCTTCGGCAGAAGTACGAGCAATATTAAAGCATCTTGACGTGGAAGAAAAAGCCGATTTGGAGGTTAGTGTGAAAGTGGATACCAATTCTCCGAAAGGAAAAATCCCTGCACATATTCCAATTAAGTCAACGCTACGTACTCTGTTCACTCATTTCTGTGATATACGGACGCCACCAAAAAAGGTATGGAAATTAAAAAACATTTATAACGTTTGGTGTATGAGGAGTTCAACTATATCAAATAATCAAATAAATAGCGTATTCACATTAAATTTTGTGTATTAACTACTTTAATTAGAGTTTTGATTTTATTGTTCTGTAACATTTTAGGCCTTTTTACGACTCCTTGCGGAAAATACTTCGGACACTTCTGAAAAAAATCAACTTTTAGAATTGTGTAGTAAACAAGGAAGTGTGCCCTACAATTCTGAAATTCTAAATCCCGGAGTTTCCCTTCTAGATATTTTCATGGGGTTTCCATCATGCAAACCTAAAGTAGAGTCTTTAATTGAACATTTACCTCGTTTACTACCTCGTGCATTTTCAATCTGTTCTTCGCCTTTGAAAAGTTCTAGAGATTTCAATATTGCTTTTAATGTAATTGAAATACCTAAAGAAAATCCAAGGTTTTACAGTCGGCTAGGACTGTGTACTGGTTGGCTGTATGAAATCTGCCAACAGAAATTTTCTCAATCTTTTAAAAATGAAGGAAACGATGATTCGAATTCAAATTCAACCATAAATGAAATTCTTGTTGGACTAGACGCTTTAAGTTTAAATGGCGTTATTGTCAATGAAAACAAATTATCATCTTCTTGCCCGGCTGAAGATTCTATAATCATCTACAGGAGAAAGAATCAAAATTTTCGTTTGCCATCAGACCTTACGAAGAATATAATTATGATTGGCCCAGGAACTGGTGTTGCTCCTTTCATTGGTATGTGCAGATTATATTTCTGCTTAAATATATAGTAGTCGCTAAGCAAATCTAAATACACAAGTTGAGAAGCTCCAAAGGCTGGAAAAATGTTATTGCATATTGAATACAGCTTTTCATTATTGCTGTGTAATTTCATTTAATTACAGGATTTCTAGAACATCTTGAAATTAAGAAGAAATCTTCCAAAGATATTTCATTCGGGAAAAGTTTTCTATATTTTGGGAATCGTCACAAGGGAAGAGACTTTTTATATGAGGATGAAATGAATGAATTTGTGTCCTCTGGAGTTCTTACAAAGCTCTATACGTCATTTTCAAGAGATGGAGAAGGAGGAGACAGTCCAAAATATGTTCAAGTAAGCAGTTACAATTTCAACCTTCGACTTTTCACGATTTCTTATTTCATTTACTATTAACACAGCTTCAGAATTCACTTAGAGGCCTGCGTTTTATTTCAACAGGATTTATTGCGTTGCAACCAAGAGGAAGTCGTGTCAACCTTAATCGATGAAGAGGGATTTTTGTTTGTTTGTGGAGATGCTAAAAATATGGCTCGGGACGTACGAGAAACACTCATTGCTTGCCTTCAAAATATCAAAGGTTCTTAAATCATAAATCATAATATATTTTCGTAATTTTGATGAAATAATGTGTACACATTACACATGCATTTTTTAAAAAACTGTAAAATATCAATCACTTATGTTTTTTTCCATTAAAATTTTTTAGGATTGAATGAAAAGGAAGCTATGGCTCTGATTGCAACATTGGTCACATCAAAGAGATATTTGCAAGATGTATGGAGCTAAAAAGCATTTGTTTCAACTATATTAGTTATTGTTTTGTGTTGTTATCTATTATTGTTACAGGACGCAGTAAATGCGCCTATGTGCCTTTTAGACTAATACTAATTACTGTCTTCATTTTTATATAATATGCATAAGCGTTAAATATCGAAGTACAATAGTTTGTAATGTAACGGATGCATTTAATTTCAAATGAACATTGAATTTTGCCTTTTCGCCAATTTTCTTCCTCTGTATGTAAAGCATGAATATCAATAACTTATACAGACTTTAGATTTAGGGTTTTGTTTGTTCATCTTATTCAACTTTTTATTTTAGGAATAACAGATTCCTAATATTTTCCTCTAAAGTATATCTACAAAAACAGATGTGCATACTTATTTGCTTAAGTAAAAAAGAGGGGCTATTTTTACAGTATGACATAAAATATGAAATTCAAAAATCTCTTACAATTATTAGTATACATCAGAAAAATTAAATGAAAAGAAGGTCTATTTTCCAGAGAGAAAAGTTGTTTGAATAAAAGTTATTTACAATATTTACAGTTAAAAATAACTATACACTTACTGCTTAATTACATAATAATAATAAATTATTTTCATTTATTACATTAAATAGGCAATACAAATTCCAGGTGTATTACCATGTAGTGGTGTTTGCTAATCTCCTCATTCTCCTATTAAACCAAAAAAGGATGCATTTTTTAGTGCTTTTACATTTGACATGATAATAGTATGTTTATTTTGTACAGACATACATCCATATTAATGTCATTTGATTAGACAACATTAATGGTAAAAAAATCATAAAATACCTTGTGTTTCTGTCCTGATCTCTCATCTTCTTTTCCATTTCTGCATCTGTAAGAGTTTCCAAAAAGGGAGTCCACACACCAACTTCTGTGGCATGTCTTGTGGGAATTTCAACAGTGGGCAAGGGAGCTTCGCTAAAAGCATATGTCCTCTGATACCAGGATAATTGACCCCGAATTGAGTAGGCAATAGCTGTTACAAATTCTCCTCCGAGACCCAAGTCAGCACAATATCGCTCAGCGAATTTTTCTGGGCTGTTTTGCTTTTCACTCATGTCCCATTCAATTTGATCAACGAGTGACGTGTTTCCTACATGTATATTCAACTACGGAACACATTGAAAAAAAGACAAAACCATAATGGAAATTCATTAAATTTTCAGGGTCCACATAAGAAATGAGCATAAAACATTCAGAAAATCAAAACTAACCTTTATGATAACTCTTTGGTCCATTTGATCATCAAGGAGGTTATCTGTAGGGAAAGCATCTATTTGCTGACGAATGGATTGTGCGATGGCAGCAACGAATGTTGCAGGGTTTAAATCAAGATCATCACACAAGATTTCAGCAAATTGTTCGGGAGACACTAGAGTTTCTACATTGACAAAAAACATGAACAACAACATTTAGTATGTGGTACAATTAAATCTAAAGGTTAGCAATATTATGTACTCAAACAACCAAATATCGAAAAAATGGACATGTATTTCAAAGTAATCATACCATTCTTGTTCCAAGTGAATGTGTCACGGAGTTTTTGGCCTTCTATTTCCATATCTAACCGAATAGGGACTAAAACCTCTGGTTGCATTGCATTTTCAAGAACTGAATGTGGTTCTGTGTCATCAAAACTAAACAAAAAAACATATAATTTGATAATGTTTTATTTAAATGCTCACAATTCGCAATATAGCATGTCAATTATGGAATATATGCATATTATGTTTTTTCGTCGTGCACCATTCATTAAAAAATTAAAACTTACCAAAGGGGAAATGTTCGGACTTTTTTAAGAGATACTCGGTTTTTACTAATTTGTGTAGCCTGAGGTACAGCATCTAAATGTGAACTATTTGGTAACATTGGAACCCATTGTGTTGGTTTTTTTGGTTTTGCATCTCGACTGTAAATTGTAAAAACAACAAGACACGACGATTAGTAATGTTGAATATTATTCACATTTTCACAGCACTACGGATGTAAATTAATATTTAAGTACGTAGTGCTAAAAACAATTAACATAATACACTGTATTTACGAAATGGGAAACTGTAGGTAATGATTAAAATTTATCCCAATTCACCTGGGTAAAGGAGTATCCAAAGCGTGAATGGCATTAGCTTTAAATTTATCATCATTTCCGTCTATTACTTCATCTACTTCCACTGCTCTTAATAGTGAAATATTTGATGCAAGAACATGTTGACTTAAACCTAAAAATACAAAAATAAACAATCCATTTAAATGAACAAATCATAATACATACTACATTTGTAAATACATACGTTAAATGCATCGTATTATTGCGTTGGTTAATTTTGATTACGGTAAGCTATATTTATGTACCTAAATCTGCAAGACGTTTTCGTTCTTCGTTTGTTATTATTCTTCGAGTTAAACCTGGATATTTTTTGTACAATGACCCTCTAAACATCCGCAAATAGTTCCCCACCTATGCAAAGAATACACAGAGAGACACATTTAAATGTACTTATAAGGTCCAGATTTGCCAATGTCTTGACAGATAACAGATTTATTACAGAGAACCAGATTCTGATTACATTTAAAAAGTAAAACGTTAAGAAAAGGAGAATTAATTGCACTTTTTTGTTATACCTCTGAACCAACACAATAATATTCTCCATTCTCTTCAAGTTGGAAACTAACTGGTTTATCACCGTAAGTCCTTACTAAAGCCATTTTGAATTCCTCTATTTACTAATACTAGTCAAGTGTGAAATACTTCTATCATAGAAGTTTTATGGATTAAAACTTATCACGCACAAAACACAACTCATTCTTAGGCGATTTTACTTCGTTTTCATAACCAAAATTGTTTAATTGAGAAAATTTTTATGAGTCGTCGAATTTAACTTTGAAATTCAGCGTCTTCGGTACTTTCAAAGTCCTGGATTCCCACATAAGTTTCAATGCAATTTCGATTTTCGATAAACTCCTCCTAGCCCATGTTATTCATATGAGCAAGAATGTCTCACAAAAATGCAAGCAGAATATAAGGCCCGATTTCTAAGATTCTAAGAGAAAAAAGATATAAGATTTTTTCCCAATTCAACTTTAATTTAAATAAACCAAATCAATATTCAACCTTTCTTCATGCATAGTAAAATGTGAGGAATGATATGGAAAACAGAATTGAGGCATAAAATCGAGAATAGAATTTGTTTCCGTGCATTTTTCTTTGTGTATTGAGTATGCATTTATAAATATTGTTCTTTGTTCTTATATGGACGAACATTCAGTCTGGCCCTAAAATTGGCAACCAGGACAAATCTGCATAAAAATTAGCAAGTTATGGTGCCTGGAAATTTATGTATTATGTATCACATGACTTAATGCTGACCTTGATTATGAATGTGACTAAAATCTAAATTTCCTTCCCTTACATGGTATGAAAAATCTTAATTAGTATCTATTTTTAATTTCTTGCTTTAAATTGAATTTTTCATTGCATTGTAAGTACTTACAAACATTTGCAATGTCTCAACTTCTACTTGGAATTGATTTAGGGACCACTTCAATTAAAATTGTACTAATAGATGCGACCACAAATTTAATCATAGAAGAAGCAAAAGCAGACACCAAGGTAAAGCCTTTTACTAACGTACTTTATTGTTATGTGTATTTTTTACTGATTATTTTACGGATTTATATGTTTGTTAATGTACTCACATGTGCTTTTTTATGCTTTGAGTGTTTACTGCTAAAAGCAACAATATTACATATTTTAGGCTCATATTCAACAACCGGACGCTGGGAAAAATGAACAGAATGTTATGCAAATTTTTAAAACGGTCAATAGTCTTCTGGACACATTGCAACGGGAGCACATGCAAAATGTTCGTTACATCGGAATCAGTGGACAAATGCACGGTGTCAGTTTTTATTTTTCAGTACAATTTTAACATTTGATAACCCTTATGTACCTTAATGTGTGTATGCTGTATGCATACACACATTATCTCATTAGGCATTATGATTATTAGTCTATAATACTAAAATATGGACATTTCTTGTAGGTTGTACTATGGAAAAAATCTCTAGCCTGGATTTGGACGGAAAATGGTTTCACATTAAACAGTGCCGATGTGTCAACTCTCGTAACGTGGCAGGTAAAAAATCTGATTATGAAATGTGCTCCGATTCAGACTTCTGACTTTTGACCGATAAAAGGATACAACTTCATATGATTGGTGAAATTCTGGAAATATTTATGCGTGTACTTTAAGGATGGAAGATGCACGCCGGATTTCCTATCAACACTTCCGGATTGTCCAGAAGGAGGAGGAGTTCATACGGGATTCGGCGTTCCAACTATTTTTTGGATGAAACAATTTGAGCCAGAGAAATTACAATCATTTTATCATTCTGGAACGATTCATGTCCGTACGACATTATAACCCAACGATGCTCTATTTCTATTTGTCATGCCATAACATTTTAAAATACTATAAGTGCATGCGTGCTATTGACCAATGAACTCATGCCTCTTCGCTTTTAATATTAATTAGGATCTTCTTGTTAGCATTTTGACTAATAACACTGACAAGACTTTGATGACACCACAAAATGCTGCAAGTTGGGGATATTTTAATTCCCAAGCCGGAGCTTGGTGTTTCGACAAATTAAAGGAAGCTGGTTTTCCTGTAGACATTTTACCCACAATCATAGAGAATGGTAGTATTGCCGGGGCTTTGTGTAGAGAGTGGCATGGGATTCCAGCTGGAACTAAAATTGGTATTTGTGCTACATAATTATTTTCCCAATAGCTATAGCCTACTGTCGAAAATTCTTGAAAACTTGGTAATACATATATCATGTATCTCATTAATATGTACGTTGATATTTCAGGCGCAGCTCTGGGAGACATGCAAGCTTCAATCTATTCCATCCTATTTGATAAACCTCTAGACGGCTCAGCGTTTTTAAATGTTTCTACATCAATTCAATTGGCATTCGCACTGCCGAAAGACGTTTCTGCTAATGTGTTCAGCGATTTCAGCGGATTAGAAATACGGGAATATTTCTTTGGGCGATCTATTGTAGTTGCAGCTGCATTGACAGGTGGAAATTGTCTGGCCACTTTTGTACAAATGCTATCAAGCTGGATTGAAGTACTTGGTCTGGAAATAGATAAAGGTTTCTGTTTTCCTATTTAATGTATAATACAAACTACAATTCTAATTCTAAACTAATCGTAAGCTTTATGTATACAGTATACATACATTTAAACTCACTCATGTCGTCTATCCTCATTAGATACGATATGGAGTAAGTTGCTGACCACAAATGGAAATGAAACAGAGTCCGATTTAGTTGTTGAGCCAACCTTCATGGGGGAAAGAAACTGCCCGGCCAAGAAAGCGAGTGTGTCAAATATCCATTCCAATAATTTACAACTAGGTCAAGTTTTTAGAGCTGTTTGCCGTGGAATAAGCACAAATACTGAAACGCTAATGCCTCAACACGTTTTAGAACAGTATGGAGTTAAAACAATTTATGGAACTGGCTCAGCTCTGTTACGAAATCCGATTCTACAAGAAGAACTGAAGAATGTGTTTCATAAATTCCAAATTGACATTTGTGAGGGAGGTGACTCGGCTGTGGGGTGCTGCTCTTTTAGGAAAAATTCTTGTCAAAGATTAAGATTATTCCATTTTTATTGGCATTCCAATATAGTGTATAATATATTATAATATATTTTACTTTATACATTTGAAAAACAAGAGGAATATAAGATAGTGTAATAAAATTATGAAATATTGCAAACAATAACAAATCGACTGAACGAGAAGGTAGAATTAGGTATAATATGTAAAGTAGTTGTAGGACTTGTTAGTTTACATAATATTATCAATTATCACGTTTCTTTTTCTAAAGAAATTTCACACCTTCTGGATCAATTAATTCCGCTTTTCCACGAGATTGAAGAGACGATAGACACTTTTCGAGTAATAAATAATCCATACTTTTAAATTCAGTCTCTTCATCCGGGTTGACAAGTTCAAAGTAGGTTGCAACCGAGTTACTCAAACCGTGTGAATTTGCATAGGCATAAATCATGTCACCCCATTCGGCTAGCGAGTGCCACAAAATAAAACACCTGCACAAATAGAAAAATACATGAAAACAAGATTTTAGAATCAATGATTTGTAATCATCACGATCGTCATCATAATTTTAACAATGGTCTAAACGGTAATAATGAATAATGACAGAGATTAATAGTGTATTACTGTATTACCTTTCTTCTTTTTGGTCCACCCATTCAATTAAACCTTTACTCTTCATATCTTTGAAAATGGTTTCAATGGCCTCAACAGACAATTGCCGTGAAATATCTGGATTGTTGAATAACGGTATGCTGTTCATAGTTTTGTCCAAAATAAAGGTCTTGTGATGCTTACACCAGTTTAATATTAGATTTGTCCAAATCTCAAACTGACGTTTCCTCGTCTCTTGATTCGGTTGAATTCTGTAAGTACAAAATTTATCACATATTACTGACATTGTTGTACAAAATACATATTTTAAGTACTTCAATAATGATAGCAGCAGTTAATCTTTATAGTATTAAGTATGCTTACGTAAAAAACGGAGGAAAGTAATACTGAGAAGGCCACTCTTCAAAGCTAGGTGACATTTTACTAGATTTATAGGCTGACAAACTTAAAAATAACTATCTCGTCACTCCAGCTGAAAACTAATTCTAACTACTAATGTTACAGCTCAATCACTTTACTACAATATTGCACAATATAGACTGTATGTAAATGATACTGTCAAATGTACACACACACCTTAATTAAATATTATTTACTGGTTTTACTAAACTAAAAATCGCAGTTACATTTTTTAATGTTTTTTGCAAAAATTAATTCGCATGAACTCGCGCCGTGAAATATTTGAATCTGCTGTGTGAAAAATATCCAATATCCAATATCCTTTATTTTTGTAAAAGGACACTCATAGACAGTTTTAACTTTACATTTTATTTAATTAAATACTCACGTTATTTAAATGACGTGAGATATGAGTGTCAAAGGCCAAAACGTGTATTTGCTGGTCAAGGTTTTAGAGATTTGGTGTTAAAGTTAATCTGTGTATTAGCCGGTACATGTCAATAATAAGCTGCAATAAAAAGTTGAACAAACATTGAACATTGAACATTGATTGTTGACTACTGACTACACGTCAAACTAACTTTCGGGGATTTTGTTTATAAAGGGACGGACACAGTCTTTAAATATAGATATTCGAAATGGCTAACAATCAGTTAGCTCAGGATCTACGGCGTTTATTACTTGGAATGTCAAAGGTTGCAAAAGCTCACGCTGCCATTCAAAAAGCTTCCGGTGCTGCAATTTTAGAAAACTCTAGTGTACTTAAACTTCATCAGAATATACCCCAAATATTGGAACAGGTATGTGTACACTCGTCCTATTTACTACTTATAAGTAATTTTCATGCAATATCGATCGGCTATTAGTTAATTACACGTTAAAAAGTTTTTATGTTGTACGCACTACGCACACAATTTCTCATGAACTAATCAGTATGATGCAATTATCTTTTTGATACCTTATATCTAGACAATACCAAAAGATCCTGCTAATATGCTAGAACGAGCATCTATGGTTGGTCATGGAGTTCAACAATTTGCAAGTGTAGCTGCGAAAAATCTTTACAAGAAAGTCCCCTCTGCCGCTGCAGCCCAGGAAGAAGAACAAGAATCGAAAGCCTCCAGCCAACGTGCAGAGAATGAGGAGGAGGTGCTTTTTATCCGAGAAGAAGATTTAGAGGGGTTGTATGTCAAGTCATTGGGTGTAGAAGTTTTGCAGCAGAATGAAGACGGCAAAAGATATGAGAAGGGGGATAATAAAAGTAGTGCTAATGTTGGCCAAGATCAACTTGAAAATAATCAATCCAACGAAGATGTTTGTCATCCAGAATCCGCTCATGTATATACTACACATACACACACAAGTCAACACAGTCCTAATGAAACTAGTTCAGAACCCAAACAACAACAAAAATCTTCAAAGGAAGTTCATGATGCAATAATTTTAGATGCTCTGAAAGAGCAATTGGCTGAAAGTGAGAAACCAAAAAGCCCTAAGGAGACTGTAATAACTCATACTACTTCTTCGTCTACTACTACCTCAACTAAGCGTCGTCCTAGCCAACAATACGAAATAACTCATGTTCTATCGGGAGTGAAACCATTGTCCACAAGAAAACCACTTTCAGTAAGATCAGCCAGGCATTTATCTTAACATAAGTACGCTTTTTTAAATATACACTATTAGTTTTCTTTTCATATCTCTGCTCTTATCTTTTGGTTTTTGGTACTTTCGAAGGAACATCAAAAATAGTAAATATGGTACGTAGATAATATTGGCAATAATTAGTCTTTGTTTTGTGTTTAGCAACTATCAGAAACATCAAAGGAACGGAAGGTTCCAGCTTCAAGAATAGGAAGATTAGTATCATACGGTGGACTTGCAGCTGGTTTAGGATTTGGTGCAATAAGTGAAATGACAAAGCGGTCACTCGGTCTAAAAAAACCGGCGGATGGAACGTCTATATTAGATACCAGTCCATTTCTTTCCGAGGCGAATGCAGAGAGAATCGTAGATACTTTATGCAGAGTTCGAGGTTATTTACAATTTTTGTTTTATTTACTGTCCATACATTTTATACTTATTCTCTTAATTTTATCATGCATCAATAAAACGTTTTTGTAGCGATACAATTCACAACAAAATGTTTTGTTTTATGATTCTTTTGCAGGTGCTGCGTTAAAGATAGGGCAAATACTAAGTATACAGGATAATTCAACGATAAATCCACAACTACAAAAAGTCTTTGAACGTGTGAGACATTCAGCTGATTTCATGCCTCCTTGGCAAATGGAGGTGAATATTTTAAGGATCAATAATGACGAAACAAAATTTTTAAAATACTATTCGCATTCACATTCAGGAGTAATAAAAACGAACTTTTCTTCTGTTTTTGCCTACATTAGAAAATGTTAGAGACCGAGTTAGGATCAGATTGGAGATCAAAACTATTAGAATTTGACGATAAGCCATTTGCAGCAGCATCCATTGGTCAAGTTCATCTTGGAAAACTTTTGGACAGCCGACCGGTGGCTATCAAAATTCAGTATCCTGGAGTTGCTAAAGGGATTGAAAGTGATATTGATAACTTGGTGTCTATATTAGGTGTCTGGAATATTTTGCCTGAAGGTGTGTACTTTTTTTTACTGTTTTACCTTACGATCTATTTTTTGAAGGCCAGTTAAGTAATGAACCATTTTTTACAGGTGTTTTTGTGGACAGCCTTATAACCGTGGCAAAGAGGGAGCTTTCGTGGGAGGTGAATTACCTGAGAGAAGCCGAATGTGCCAAGAGATTTCGACAGCTTTTAGCACCATTCCCAGATTATTATATTCCAGAAGTCATAGGTATGTAATATGTAGAACCTCAAAGCATTGGTTTTATTTTCTTCTATTGCTTCAAAAGTTTTATAATAATTGATCTGATTTTAATTTTGATGTGAACATAGATGAGCTGACAACGAAACAAATTTACACCACCGAGTTAATTGAAGGAATTCCTGTAGATAAGTGTGATACCTTGGATCAAGAGACCCGGGATAGAATTTCCTTTCTTCTTCTCGACTTATTTTTCCGTGAATTATTTGAATTTCGTTTTATGCAGACGGATCCAAACTGGTCCAACTTTTTATATAACCTCGAGACTAAACAGGTTAGACATTTGATCATGACTTGTAATCAAAAAGAAAAAAAAATTAAATTAGAAAACTCCGTTGTGAGCATGTTATAGCTTCTAATTATTATTCGTCTTTGTTTGTAGGTTGGTCTACTGGATTTTGGAGCATCAAGGGAGTACAGCAAAGAATTTGTGGATAAGTATGCCATGATTTTAAAGGGTGCAGCGGAAAATGATCGTCAACTAGTATTAGATTACTCTCGAAAAATCGGTTTTCTTACGGGTTATGAATCCAAGGTATTTAATCTATCAGTATATCACAACTTACATTTTCATGATTTATGAGTAAATTTTGAAGCATATTATGTGACCCTTTTGTTTGTATGTATAATATGTACACAGGCAATGGAAAATGCTCATGTGGATACGGTCATGTTACTGGGAGAAGCCTTCAGAATAGGAGATGAAGCTTATGATTTTGGCAGTCAGGATCTGACCATGAGGATACAAAAACTGGTCCCTATCATGGTTCAAGAGCGACTTTGTCCTCCACCAGAAGAAGTTTATTCCCTTCATAGAAAACTTTCAGGCATGTTTTTACTTTGCTCAAAACTTAAAGGCCGAGTAAGATGTAGACCTATTTTTGACAGAGTATGGAGCGAATATCAATCACAGAATAAAACGGATTAACCGAATAAAGTATAGTAGCAAAAGTTGTTAATATTTATGTACTACTCTATTAGTTTACGTACACAAGAGTTCGCGACAAAAGTATGCTATCGATTTATATTTCAAAAGATGATAAATATCACTATCAAAGCGAAGTATAATATATTATTGTGAACGATGAATAAAGTCTTGGATTTTTTCGCTGTCCAAAATCGAAATTTTGGGGTTTTTTGTGATTTTATCGTTGCTTGATTATTATTTTTTTAAATTACCATTATACACAGAGTTGGTGAAATAGATAATAGATAGTGTTTCTACACTGTTTGTTTTTGTTTACCTGTTAATACAATATTTCAGCATAGACAGCAGACACAAGGCAAACTCATGTCAACTAAAAATACATTGATGCAAGTCGCACTCGAATGTTCATATGTATATTCATATTGTAATTACCTACGTGAATATATTATTTCGCACCTCAATCCATGCGAACAGCAACAAAAGCTGAATATTATGTATAATGTGTATGTATGTATTAAGATGAAAATACATGTATAATTACATATTAATTATATAATACACAGCATTTATGCTCAATAATATGTTGTGGTATCAAACAGAGTTCATGAATACGGGGACAACCTATAAAAGTGAAAACAAGTTGTCTGACTTTTTCCTTTGCTAATGCATTATCTTTTTCATATAAATAATAAATAATTAATCACTGTGCTCATCGACCCAGTTTTGTCCAATTTCAGCGTAAAACAGGAAAAAAAATCAGTGAACGTCATTCGCATGAAATTATTGTCAGATGAATAATTCTTTGTGAGCCCAGCATCACGACCACCTCCTTTTTTGCATGGAAAAATGTCCTTCAACGTTTTGTACGCAACGGTGATTCTACTGTACATCTTCACTGCAGTGTCAACAGCTGGACTTTTCGGAACGTTCAGTTCAGTCATAAATCACTACCATGAAGTGTACAAGGAGTTTTGTAGAAATACTCCGCCGACCGAAGCATTTTTGCCGACGGTAAGGACGGAGAATTGTTTAAACTGAACAACTGGAGAATAACACTAAGGTTTAGCAACAGTCATTTTTAACAATTTTTTAAAGTATAAATTACTTCCCTGCAGCCCGATCTAATCAAATTTCATGGATATCCCGTGGAGACGCACAAAGTTGTGACGGCGGATGGCTATATTGTGACCGTTTTTCGGATTCCACGGGGGAAGAAGACAAGAGAGGAGAGAATTAAGAGAACCCCAGTTCTACTGTATCATGGATTCCTCTCGTCGTCCGCAGATTGGCTCCTTCTGCCCTTCCCTGAGGACAATCTCCGTACTGACCATAAAATATGGAAAAGGATTTTTCATTTTCATATATCTTTTTTTCTGATTAATTTGATGATTTTTCTCTCGTTTTTACAGCTTATCTTTTGGCGAACAATGGTCACGACGTCTGGTAATGCTTGATACTGACTAATTTAATTTCGTTTTTCGTTCGAATGCTTAAAAAGCTTGTAATTTGCTCTGCATTTCATTACATTGTCGATAAATTTCAGGTTGGGGAATGTCAGGGGAAATAATTATTCAATGGACTCGACTAAATTCGGAATTCATCCAAACGACTCAAAATATTATGATTTTGCGTAAGTTATTTTCCCTTCATTAGCCTATTATTTTCTGCTTGTTGGTAATTTATTTGCATGTTTAGTTAATTGAAACTGGAACTACTGATCCGTTTATTTGTCCATGTTGTAGATATGACGAAATTGGAGGCTTTGACTTACCAGGTTCTTAACAAAAATTTCAATTTCATAAAAAATTGCATTTTGCTACAAGAAAGTACTGAGCAGTAGTTGTTGCAAAAGTTGTAGAAAATTACAGTAAAAACATTTTTATCCCTAAATTTAGCCGTTATTGACTACATTATGGGAGTAACAAAATCCCGCCAAATCGACTACGTTGGTTATTCCATGGGATGTGCCTTGGTTTTGGTTGCAATTAATGAGCAGCCACGATTTAACAAAATGATCCGTAAAATGAGTTTACTCGCCCCCGGCGTCTATTCTCCCAATTCGAAAAGCCCACTTCTCAAATCCCTGAGCGATACAGGAGGCAGCCCTACTAGCTCGCAAGTATTAAAAAGTTTTACTAATTTCTCTCTAGCTTTTTATTTTAGTACGTTAATCAGTAATCAGTAGTCAGCCAAAAATTTACAGTTGCTTTGTGTTAATTTGAAAATGTTCCTTTAGGGATTCTCAAATATGTTCCAAGGAGGTCGAGCTTTGCCTGCGAGCTTGACTGCGTTTCTATTCAAAAACGCTCCGAAATTCTGCGTGGGCGATATT
Organism: Sminthurinus bimaculatus; assembly: GCA_034698285.1. Taxonomy (NCBI): domain Eukaryota; kingdom Metazoa; phylum Arthropoda; class Collembola; order Symphypleona; family Katiannidae; genus Sminthurinus; species Sminthurinus bimaculatus. The sequence goes on along the minus strand of JAQIVE010000311.1, from coordinate 19,191 downwards.
ACTCCCCTGATGTGCCAGAATATCATGTTTATGTTTGGAGGATACAACGAGGAGCAAATGACTAATGTACAGTATTCCAGCTTCTTTTTTACAATACATAAGAAACTTATTACATGACGAATGATTAAATGTTTTTAAAAATCGCGCATTAAAACTATTCGTGTCGATTGTAGACGACAGCGGCCGTGGTTTCAGGTCACACTCCTAGTCAAACCTCGTCCAAAATATTTATCCACAGTGGTCAAATCAACAAGGCGAAGACCTTTCAAAAGTATCACTTTGGAACCAAGGAGAATGTTCAACTCTATGGGTCACCAACTCCGCCACCTTACAACCTGTCGACGGTCACAGTCCCGGTTCAGGGCTTCTATGGACTCAATGACCTTGTGTATGAACTTTATTCAGTGCATACATTTTTCATTTTTCCTTGACCTTCTTTTTCACGCATTAAATAAAACGAATTTATTTTCTGTACATGATCTAGGATTGTGCCTCAGGTGAGTATCTTTTTATTAAACTTGACGTATTAATTTATTACTCGTGTTGTAAAAGTAAAATTCATCAAATTCGATGATGTTTCAGGATGCCATGCGAACATTCAAGGAATTGGGCAACGTGGTGGAGAAGCATCGGGTGGGCCACCCGAATTGGACACATCTCGACTACGTCTATGGCAAAGACGCAAAGTTCTTTGTTTATGACCAGGTCGTGGCGTATCTGGGCTCATAATGTAAATTTGTCCATGCATGAGCTTGAAATGGATAAAATCTAATATTTTGTAATGGTGATTGTCCATACTGAGGTATTTACCATATTTTCAATCCATCGTACAATCTTCCTGTTTCCCCTTATAACTATTGTAGATTTGTACATCTATTTACCAGTTATTGAACAAGTAACTAGCAATACAGCTCTTCGTGTACTTCTAAGAATGAATGTTATATTTTATTGTTATAAATGTAATTGTAATAAATAAACGATAAAAATAAAAATTTGTTCGAACAGTCTATACATATTTATTTTTTCCTTTATGCATAGAAATATATGATTTGTGTAAATACTTCGTGCACGTAAGTTTGTATGTAAGAATGTATAAAAGTTTACGTGTCGTAGGTAATTGTCTGTGGTCAGGAGTCTCCCTGGAATCTTGCTGAAAATTAAAAGTGCTATTTTCTGGGCTGAAAGGGAAGTTCACCAGTCGATTATACTGATTACTCTTCAATCAATATAACGTTTAATCGAATAACGAATGGGAATAAATATGTAATGTGTACAAAATGTAGATGCTAAACATATATATGTACATATTTATGCTTTTTTTCTAACCTATTATATGGGATTATATGCAAATGCTAAAACAAGTTTGACAAGAAAATGAGTGGCAGAGTTATGGTTAGCGATGGTCAAGTGTGAATGTGTGTGGTTTGTATAGGTAACAAAATATTAGCCAGCCTAGGTAAACAGACGAGCCAAAGCAGACAGAAAGGAATCTCGCATTGCAGCAGATACCTAATATAGATAATTTCATTTTGCTTGTTTTTACTCGTCTCGACAATAATTTTGCCTCACTACATAAAATTTTTGCCTCTGAAAATGTAAAAAACGTTTTTTAATCATTTTTGGGGCTTTGATTCCTATAAACTTGACTCAGATTTCAGTTTCAGACTATTTCGGATACTATACATGCACGGTAAAGTATATTTAGTTCAATTGACGACCTTGAGGTGCATGAGATGACTTCAACTTGCAACATTTTGCTTCATAATATGAAACGATTCTTATAGTTATAGTATATTATAATAGATGAGAGTACCGCACAAGACGAGTCAAAACAATACAAATTTGTATGTACATACAATCAAGGGTAAAATAGGCCATAAAAATAAAAAGGAGTTTCGCATTTCATATGTGCATATTAAATATACCGTACGCATGCAGATACAATTGTGTCGATGTCGATGTATAGCAGCATCTACATAGTTGATATCGACAGTGATTGTTAAGAAAACAATCTATATTATCTTCCTGTGCTCCTTTGTCGTAAAGAAATTGGTGTTTGATGCATAAACTGACTCATATATAGATACACATAGTGTGTATTACATATTACGTACCAATGAGCCTCATATACATACACCTAGCATAACATCTCACTTTTTTTGCTCGTATAAAAACTCGTTTTGGCTAAAAATAAAGGTTGAGATGAAAGGTCATAAAACAGCCAGCCATATTATGTTATATTGCAGGTTATGGTTACAACTTATAATTGGAAACTTGTGTGTGCATATATATTTGTTTGTCTCCACAATTTGTCATTATCGTTTTTGATCGGAAGAAGGAAATGGAGAATAACTATGTACAAAGAACATCAAGGTAAACGGTGTGATCGAGCTCGCGGTAGAATGTCCACCACACTCGATATTTGCTTTTCTTTTCCTGTTCTCCATTTTCTGGAATAGAATAGGGATGGAATATGCATAGAGATGAGGAATGAATGTGCGACCAACTAAGTTTAGATATTTACCTAGATCAAATGACGAGGCGAATCGAGTGATTTGTATAGACTGATCAGTATTTCAATGTGAGACTCTCCAGAGCGGAATTGGCTCTGCGGCTTCTCATCCTTTTGACTATCATTCTTCAGTGTTTGGTAGAAAACGTGACGAATACAAACGTGAGTGGCATTTCTAAATATTCTGTATACATTAAAATTAATTAATAATCGATAGTGAACCAAAAAACTGCCTTTTTAATACCCGAAAATACTGTTCTGCGCTTTCAGGTAGTTCCCAATATCGGCGTGAGCTGAAGAAACCTGGGACAAGATGCTAAATCTTCCTTATGTACTTGGGGTTGTCGCCCTATTCCTCGTGGGCTACGTCGTGTCTGTTTCCGGGTTTTTTGGAAAGAAGCGTAGATCCAATTTGAAACCTCCACCGGGTAAAATTTTGTGCCCTTTTGTGTTTTGTCGTGTGAATGTGAAGAAAATCTATAAAAAATCATTCGTCTCATCTTGAATTCTACTTGTTTTGTTGTAGGTCCTCGAAAATATCCGTTTATAGGCTGCATCCCCAGTTTAATGAAGTACCGGTCCTTTACGGACTATGCTAAGGCAATCACTGAAAAATATGGCAAAATTGTCAGCACTGACATGGGCCCTTCAAAGTAAAACCCAAATACTGCAAAACTGAACAGAAGTTGCATTGAGGCAAATTCAATAGTTCCCAAATGGTTAAAATTTCATTCGTTTTTTGTCTAATTTATTTTTATTAATTTTTCTTCACCAGAATCGTGGTCATCACCGACTTTGACACATTTTCCGAAGCATACAAGCACAAAAATTTCCAGGGAAGGCCACACATTCCCAGTTTTACAGCGAGAAGAGAGGGAAATGGTCTGTTTAGTGGAACAATGCAAATTTTACTGCTCAAAGCACTGACAAAACTGAATGCATACAATAAACTACTTGTGATATTCCGTTTTTAGGTGAATTTAATGGAATAAGTTCAAATGATGGCCCCATCTTCAAGGAGCAAAAGCGATTTGGCCTTAGAAACTTTAAGGAGGGACAAGCAGTTGAGTCGATGGCCGGGGAAGCCGTGTCAAACGTAGTCCAGTATTTAAAGTGAGAAACGATCGCAATAATTCAGAATCGAATTTTACAAATTTCAAATTCTGGGTGAAACATGAATTTAAAAAAAACTGATACATTTTGAACTTTTCTTTGTAGAAAGCGACTCCATACTCCAGTGGACTCGCAGCGAGTTTTCGTACTGGCAGTGTTCACCTCTATTCTCAAGACGCTGACTGGAATTGTCCAGGACTTGGAGGATCCCGACGTCGAGCCGAATTGCCACGCTTACACAAAGTATTTTTCAAAAAATAACCAAATAAAATAACCGATTTCTGTTCAAGTTTCAAGATAATGCAAATTTTAATTTTTTTTTCTTGAAAAATGCTGAGAAAATTTTAATTTTTGAAACAGTGGTGATGACGTTCTTTTCACCTCACACATTTTGGCTCCCTACAATTTGTTCCCAACTTTGTCGGAATGGTTTCCTCGTCTCAGTGGACTGAAAGTGATTCAGGATTCGTTTAAGGCTGGCTTTGTGAAAATCCAAGCGGCGCTTGACGCTCACAAAGCTGTGGAGAGAGATCGAGAAAATCCCCGAGATTTTATGGAGGTCTACTTGAACCAAATTGAAAATACGACGGATCCTCACTCGGGGTTTTTTGGAGCTGAAGCAGGTTGGTTTTTTTATATGTACGCTCAAAAAATTCCACAATGTTTACTCAGTTTAAAAATTTTACACATTTTATGAAAAAATGATCAAACCTTTTAGATAAAAACTTGAGAGCTTCCGTGCTGGACATTTTGGGCGCCTCAACTGGAGGACTGACTCAAACTATTGGCTACATGTGGCTCATCGTAGGCCATCACCCGGAAGTGCGGAGAAGGATTCAGGAGGAAGTTGACCAAGTAGTCGGCAAAGACAGAGCTCCACGACTCGAGGATCGGCCAAATATGCCCTACACGGAAGCCACCATCGCTGAAATGTTCCGGAAGCACTCCCTCACCCACATTGGAACTCCCCACACCATCACCGAGGACACTGAGTTCCAGGGCTACTTCCTGGAGAAGGACACCCTCGTCGTCTCCTGGACCTATGGAATGCACTATGACAAAACCTTTTGGGGAGAGGACGTCGACGTTTTTAGGCCAGAGCGGTTCCTCATCCCCGATAAGGAGGATTCTAGTCGATCCGTCTTTGACAGGGAAAAGAACCGTCGGGTGGTTCCTTTTGGAGTCGGCCCACGAACTTGCTTTGGTGAAACTCTGGCCCGAAAAGTCATCTTCCTCTACTTGACCACCCTTTTGCAGCAGTTTGACTACCATTTTGAACAGCAGGATCCTCCTCCGACACTCGAGCTGACCGAGCGGTTCCTCCTCCTCCCGCCCAAGTACAATATTGTTTTTACTCAGAGACAACAGATTGATGCTGGACCTCTTTCGGTGGCGGCATAATTTTTTTAACGGAATGATCGGATAAATAATACACAGTGTGTTTAAAGTCTACGCTCTATAATTAAGTAATTTAATGAAGCAGGAAAAGAATCCGGGTATGACTGAATAAAATATTATGCTGTAGATTTTATTTTATAAAATTTGAAACTCTTGACGTGCTGTATTTATTTTGGTCATGCATTTTTAATTTTTAACGGTGAAGTTTTGTAAGTTGTTTTTAAAATAAATAGATCGATTTGGTCATTTTATCAAAAACTAATACACCATGTATATAATATTTTGTATAATTGTTATTTATTGTGCAAAACATTGTGTGAGTATTTTTATCATGATTTTTTACATACATTTTAAACAACTTAAACACCTTTACATATAAAATCCAAAGTTCAAACTTAAATCATAGTTTCAAAAGAATCTTGTTGAATCTCATGAAAATTTGATGGACAATTTTTGGTGAGACTTTCATGATATTTCATCAAAATCTCATCAAAGTTGATCAAAATTAATAACGTTTTTTTGAAAAGATTTTTTTCTAAGGGTACCAACTGTAGAAATGATAGTATTTAATGAAAAAAATTTGACAAATAATGTTTTGCCAATATATTGTGGTCGGAAACTTCATCAACTTTGAACAAATTTTGATAAAACTGTCATGAAAATCTGGTCAAAAATTGTCAAATCTCATCAAAGTTTCACGAGATCAAATAAGATTTTTTTCTAAGGGGATATATTATGACAACTTTATGTTTTATACTGTAGTTAATATTAACTTACTATTTATGTATAATATTATGGTTAATGTAGGACGAGTTTTCGTTAATGATAGTTTGCATTGAATGTGAGATGTGAGTGAGTATTCCATGTTCCATAGTCACGCTTTATCATTATCAGTTAAGTATCAACTAAATAATATTCGCATCAGCCCTAACTCTTTTAAGTAGATACATAATATAAAATAGAGCTGGAGGCCAGCGCAATGTTGAATATAATGTGTAAATACGTATAGTAGATTATATATTATGCATTATGTAGAGTACGTTGTAAATGGTCAGGTAACTTGGAGATCTTGGAGCATTTCTATATGGAAATGACATCCACTGGTCGTTGGAGTCCCGTTAAAGGAAATTTCTTCGTCGTCGTCGTCGTCTTCATCTTCTTCCTCTTCTTCATCTTGGTCATTGCCTTTCTCTTCATCCTGAGCGGCATCCCCTCTTTCGTCTTCTCCTCCTGCCCTGGTTTTTCCGTCCTTTGACAGACTACGGCTATAACTGCTATGACGACTACAACTAGTGACCTCATCTCCGTTTTCCCCAAGGTTGTCTTGGTCACCGTCCTCGTTGTCCACTCGTTGTATCTGTACGTCGCTCACTTCCATCTCCTGGACATAGCGGACGCTGGAAATGTTTTCGGAGGTTCCATTACAGCCAGTACTAGAATTGGCCGTATTTTTACATCGACTTCTCCGCCGATTCTTGTCCTTGACGAGGACGACGGGACTGATCCAGATTTTGAGTTTGGACAGCCGTCTCACGTTACTCGCTGAATGACTATGGCTATGACCAAGACCGAGTCCGCCGCTAATATTGGTTCTGGAAATGGTTTGCTTCGAGTGACTGTGAAGACAGTTGGTCCGCTTGCTACTGTTGTCCACCAGCTCGGCCTTTTCAACTACGACAGTCTCCTCCTCTTCGTCTTCTTCCAGGTGGACGTTCAGATTTTTCTGTTCATAAAAAATAATACGAGGTATGAATTTTATGAAGGTTGAATGAATTTTTTTAAAGAGTGAAATAAAAAAGGTGTTGCTGTTTTTACCTGATTAAAGTAGGAATTGTTTTGCTTCTCCTGGAGTTCAATGTCTTTGTTGTTGACCCGCTTGTTGTTGTTTCGATGGCTGTTGGCGATGGGACTGAGACGAATGAGTTGGGCTGGAAGGCTTGGAGAGTTGTTGAGGGACTTTGAAGCATTTCCATGGAGCATCGGCTGACTCCCCAGAAGGGTGACGTTGCCCCCCGTTCCCACCCCAGAGTTGTTGATCAGTGACATTCGGACGGAGCCTCGACCTCTGGTTTTTCGACCACCGTGCTTTCCCCCATTTAGTATTTTGTAGCGGACGAATTTTTTCAGGGCCATTTGAACCTTTTTAGGAGAATAGAGAAAGTTAACGATTTTTATCCGGTAAATTTAAAAATATGGACAGTATTGTTACACAAAATTTTATGCATGATTTAAAACTAACCTCGCCGTTCCAAAAACAGTATAAGCAAGCTACGATGAATCCTTGGCAGGAGGTGAGAGCATGTGTGGTATACGACCAAATGCCAAATACCACGGCCGATCTTTCGAGGGGAGCGTCCAGCATCGTGACGAGATTCGTGAGTCCCAACAGGGGTAAGAGGACGAGAGCTGCCTTTACCGCTTTTCTGTAATTTTGAAACAGGCCGTTAATACAACATACACCAATTACCTTGTATATTTGTTTGGAAAAGTTTCCGTTCTTTGTGCCTTCTCTTTGTTTCTCTCTGTGACGGGGCTTCTAAGTTTTTTAATGTTATGGAATATGCAAGAACTGTATACTCTTTTGTTGATATTGTTTACCTGGCTTGATGTGCTTCCGAGGAGTTCGACTGTCGCAGTTTGGTTACTAAAACTCTCAGAATGTTTAGCAGGAATGTCAAGTTCACCTGAAAGAATCCAACGCAAATGTTTTCATTTATAGGGAATAAAGAGGTTCAAGTTCGTTGACGCTGGCATTTCTTAACGAAATTCTTAATTTATTATTGATTCTAGAGGAAGGTTAGTTGGCAACTGGAAAAAATCAGTTGGAATAATTACGAGTCTATTCATAAACCTCAAAACTCGCAGGTGTGTACATATTATTACAGGCAATCTCATACATACATGTATTATTTATGTATTACACATTACATGCATGCAAATCATGCCAAAACAAATTTATTTTTTGTAAGGAATTACTTATTGTCATAAAATACTTTTTCAGAACATAAAAGAACAGAATAATAGGATTCAATATAAAAAAAGGAATAGGTGAGAATTCAGTGCGAAAAGTATTCAAATGTGAAAATAGAACAAACTTTTTTTATAATTTCTTTTGACTCAAAACTGCGCCGTAGCTTTCAGTTGGCTGGGTTTTCAACGTTCATTATTCAGCATGCATAAATTAAACCATTGAATTGATTATTAGTAATAGATAGTAAAGAAGATGCAAAATAAAGGAGGGAAGGAGAGAGACAGAAAGCGAGATTAGACTAATTAGAAACTAATTAAACAGCCAACTGACAACTGACTACGCATGTAGATTGAAATGACGAATCTCACAAGCACAGTGGACATTGATTCAAGTTCAAACTAACTTCAAACAAGGTCTAAGCAGTCAAAAATGAGCGACGAATTTAATTTTATTGTAGTTATGGACTTTAAACCATGATCGTACGTTTTACTTGATTAAGTGCACATAGACAGGATTAAACACTTACAATTAAGACGCCGAGCCGAGGACCTTCAATAATCCAGTAGTACTGTAAGGAAGAAAAAGAATTGTTAATTGATGCGTGATAAATGACAAGGCATAATTTGTACACATTACACAAAAAAGTCAACATACGTAATCTAGTCAACAGGAAAAGTCAAAAGTATAACCATTACATATTGTATGCGTATTATCTTACCAGTGTGAAATTGTAGCCCCACCAGCACCTAAAAACCAAAAGCGAAGCAAGTAAAATTAATTTTTTTCATGACCATCTTTATAAATAGTTACTTTGTGCAACACAAGTTTATTCCCCCAAAATTGTTCACATCAATATCATAAACGCTGTCATAATCTTTGCGTCATTAAGGAAAGCCTGTATCATGTACATATAATGTATATACATATATAATATTGGATATAGACTTACGTGGCTGATCCATAGTGAGTTGCAGTGACGATTGCCCAGGACAGAGTCAAAGGGATGGGGAACACCCAGCCAACGAGTGGGTAAATTGAGGGAGAAAGTTTCTCTTCAAACACCGTCACTACACAAGAGAGAAACCAAAGTAAGTATAAAGCAAAACAAATTAGGAGCGTTACAAACTATACAAGATGCTTCTCCACTTATTCAATGCATAATAGTGCATTTCATAAAGTTTAAAATTAATGGAAAAAGCACTAATTGTTAGTACGTAACATGATCACAAAGACACAAGTATACAAGGGGCAATCCGCTACTAATCGGGTTCCCCTCAAATGCATTTTTCTCTTTAGATTAGACAAAAGTGTATAGAGTACAAAGGGAATCATGTTTCTCAAGGCAAATATTTTTAGCTGAGCAAAGAAGCCAGAAGAAGAAGAGGAATGCCTCAATTATTTCCCCCATTTAATCAATTTGTTATGCCTTGCCTCATCTTTTGTTTCACTGGCAAAATCTCCGACAAAAAGCTGTAATTTTTTTCCAGAGATATACATAATTGTCTGTATAGGCATACTTTTTGCTCTATGTTATACATGATACATGATGTACATATAGAGGTTAATGCCTTCTTTTTTTAGGTATATGTATGTCACAAAAAAACCCAATGTTACTTATATCATGTTACCAAGTTTTTTAAATCACACAATTAAGTTTTCAGTTACGTAATATAACTGTGTACATAAGTTATACATACGCTACATTAGTTATACGGCTGCACCGAATTTTAAAACAAATTTTTGGAATTTTTTCTATTTCAGTCATTGTACACTGTACACTGAATACTTTTACAATTACGGAGAAACAGTTTCAAGGTTTTCTCCTTTTATGTTTTTTAAACTAAACCAGCTATGCATACAAACATATACATATTGAATGTTAAACTACAGAAAAACTTTTAGTGAAACATTTTACAGGCTATAGCGGAACGACTGGAAGCCGGCTTGCTTATGGATGAGAAACCGTGCCAAACTGTACGCTAGACTGAGTAATGTGTCGCCTAGGCATTCGAAAAGTTTGACAGTGTCTTGTTCGAACCACAAGGTTGAAAAACATTTGGCTGTGTGTGCATTTGTGTTCTTACTCCAGTTCCAAATTCTCCAGAAACAGAAAATATATTATGTAACCCACTGAAGACGGTACAAGTGGCACATGCATAATTTGGGGTTGGACTAGATCCAACTACAGAATGTGCATAATTTATCAAATTGTCAATACAAAGGAAAAATAATTAAGATTAGTGTTGTTCTTGCAAAGAGGTCGAGACCATGTGGATACCAGTTGGGCTACCATAAGAGCCTGTCACAGGACGATTAAAGAGAAGAAAGATGCAACGTTCATACGGATAGATTGTGTATTATGTACAGGGTCCACCAGAAATAGATGCATAAGGGAAAACTTTCCGTTTGGTAATATTTCCCTTATGTACATACATTTACTCGATGACTTTTTGATTATGCATAAGTAAGAAGTCATCGAGTAAATGTATGTACATAAGGGAAATATTCCCAAACGGAAAGTTTCCACTTATGCATCTATTTCTGCTGGACCCTGTACATGGGAATATCTTTGTAGTTTTTGTAATTGTTTTACTTTTCAAAGCCCTTTTCTACAATTTAAACGTCTTTTCAAGTATGAAACCTGTGAATTTTCAAATACCTACTGCTTCGAGATCAAGAATGTCAATATTTTTAAATTGCTTGCTGTTACCAAACTAGTTGGCCTAGAATGTTGGAATTTAGTTTGTCATAAAAATCATAGTTGATTGGCAATATTTTGATTGACAAACAAAATATTTTTGAAGGCTCTCTGTGGTTTTGATAGTTTATTTTCTGATGGGGTTACTATGGCGTTTTTGGGGCCCAAAGTGTCGAATTGAGGGCCTCAGAGTTTTCTATGCGCGCATGTGTTCCATGCGCATCAAGTCTTTTAAAATACGTAAGTGACGTTGCTCGTTCAGATTTTATTTTAATCAGCGAAAAAAGTCGTGATGCTGTTTTTATGCCTTCAGAAAACCTTAATAACCCTTACAATAATCGACAATTCAGAAATCCTTTTGTTTCAAAAAGCATTTTTGACAAAATAACAATAGAAATTGATTCGGTTCCTATAGAAAATAAATATACGCTTATTGACTGCTTATTGAAAATAAATATACGCTTATTGACTGCTTATTGAAAATAAATATACGCTTATTGAATTTACTTATTTTTTTTACTATTGATTTTTTCATTCGGTTTGAATTCAATCCAAATTCAAATTCAGTTGACATCGTTGATTGACCCAATCGGCCAATTGATTTTCGTATTCATTTGAATAAGCAGCCAATTGTTTTCTATTGTTTTACCTATAGGTATTTCGTCGAAAATGCTTACTGAGTTTTATAAGCGTCCATACGTAATTATAGTTAGGGAAAAGTCTATAAAATAGCAGAATCCGTTGAACATCCCGCAAAGGCGAGCAATAAAGGTCTGCATGATTTAGTTTTTTCTAAAATAGTCCAAAAAATTCCTCAAAATCGTTGTTAGTTCCGATAATTTCAAAGAACTTCAAAAGCACACGGCCCTTCCAGTGGCCATGTTTTTACTTTATAACGTTCCATGATGACTGAGTATGTTAAATTTCATTTACGTCAAATTTTTTCAAATTTAAAATTTTGTTAGACCTTTTCCACTCTTTTTTTTATACTCTAAGGTTAACTTGTCATCCGCAGCATTTTAGAAGCGTATTGAGTTTTAATTTTATGATTTTCGATTGGATTTTAATTTAAAAATAATTTTAGAAAATATTATGAGAAATGTAAAAAGTCACGGTGTTCAAGTTTGCTTCCGTTTTGGAGTTGTTTCTTGTTTCTGGTCATAGGTCAAGAGCGGTAAATGATAGGTCAATGTGTATTACAAGTTTAAAGAGACGATAAAAGTTGCCACCCCCAAAAGTTTGCGGCATCATGGTAAAAGTCGGGGTCGCAGCGTAAAATATCAATTTTACGATGTTCAAGTTCCCTAACTGTTGATGTAAATTAACCTCATGTAGTAACTCCTGTGAACGTGGTTTCATCTGTTACGTAATAGCCATGACCACGAACAAGATAAAACAAAGACATTTTTTGAAAAAGTGTTCGTGCTATTATCGTAAACTGCCAATTACCACATGCAAAAACTTCCTCCATGAAAAATCAATTTGTCAAATTAAGACGGAAGGAGTGTTTTGGAGATTTTAATCCAAAAACACGGTGAGGAATAGATTTATCTGACAATATGAAGACTAGACAATAGACAACGAGAAGAAGACTTTGTATTATTTGACAGACTGCAATGTGACAGAATTAATATCTTTGGAACGAAAAAAAGCTTGGAAGTATGCTGTGTTGGTTTACGTGTCACTGATATTCAACCAAAGGGACACACTCAAATTCAATCTGCTCCAAATAAAAAGAGTTTTGAATATTTTTTGCATCCTATACTGGGCATAATAGTTTTTTAATGCAACATGACGATGTTTCCATCAAATTTTACAAAATTCTGTATGACAGAGTTTTTATCAAATTTAAAATAAGCGTTTGAATCCAAAGCAAGATAATGTTGATTGGGAAGCAGAACTCGTTCTATTGCAATTGGAAATTGTGTCTATCTGTCTTTCAGCCACGTCCGACCAAGACAGTCGCTAGATGTCTCCGATTTTGTCTTGAGGCACACCAATCGGTACCCCTCGTCCAGTTTCATAAGCCTATTGGTTTTGGGGATGATCGGAAAATTAGTTTACTCAGAAACCCGATTTTTTTATATTTAAAAATGGTTGAGTTGGGTAGGAACTAGGCAAGAGCACATGACGGACTTTGCGATTCCGGACCGGGGTTACAGGGGTCACTTTACGAATTTTCAACGATTTTTCATGTAAGCTGTGGGGTCAAAATGCAAGTTAACTGCACATGTCACAGTAAAAGGAGTTATACCATCTTTTAAGGCATAAAATGTAGAGTAAAATACGTTTTACAGATTTCAAACACCCCTTTCTACGGTTTTGGGAGGTCAAAGAACTTGATCTTTAAGGGTCAGCAATTAAAACGGGGTATTTTTGAAGTCGGTTAAACGTATTTTACTCTATATTTTAGACTCAAAAAGATGGCCTACCGCTAACGGAGGCGAGAAGCGGCACTTTTCATACGTCATTTTACTGTGACATGTACGGTTCACTGCCAATTCGACCTCAAAGTTTACGTGCAAAAGCATTAAAAATGCATGTAATGACACCTGTGACCTTAACAAAGGCTCAGAAAAATGACTTATGCTACGAAAGTTAGCGTAAAAAACTTCATCTGTTCGGATGCATGCCAACTGTTAACTTGCAGAGCACCAAAAACATATTTCATTTCATTTATTTAAGTGATATTCCTGAGACTGTACAAACGTATCACAAAATTTCTCCTCACTACCACATATTTTGTAAAATAATGGTAATAGGTTGTACAAAAATCTTCAGTCTTTCGGCCACTTAGAGAAGATAAGAAACCCTGTCATGCATACATATCCGTGGTCAGTTGTTGATGTTTTCCAATGAGAAGGTAAAAAGGGCTTTGCGCCCATTTTTCTTTATCTGAACAGTTTTATAATTAAAACAACTGTAATGCTTTCAGGTTTTGAAATATTTAGGGAAGGGTTTTTTAGCTAGTCCATTGTTAATTCACTCATAGTACCTAAAGTATTTTAAAACGCACCTTCCTTATGAACGTGCAACTTTATGTCGAACGTTTTAGTGCCCTTTTTAAGCTTATAGTTTTTTCACGGGTTGTACTCATGGAAGCTTAAACATAAAGTTTACAAATCCAATAAAGAAAAAATTATTTTACTACCGCATAATCAAAATTCTAGCTCACCAATATAATAAATTGTTAAAATCCCTGTTCAAAGCTCATAACGGACAAACTCCGGGACAGACCGATTTTTGAAAAATAAACCCACATGGAGAACCCCAACCCGGACATGGCCCAAAAATTAAGAAATGACTCTTTGTGCTGCTTACGCAGAGAGACAGGTTGCACTTCGCTCCTTATGACAATCAGTTTACGATGATAGTTTATTTAACACGTAAAATCATGTCAAATGTGACATGGTTCACATCAGACGAGCAGGAGTTCTTTGTTATTTAGTCGCTAACTAAAAGTATACAATTTGCTTTTGGTCTGGCACTTGTCAATTTTTGTCTTATTTTTCGATTTATGCGAAAGATTTTCTCTGTTTGTAGGGTGCATTTGCCTCTTTCCGTCTGGGGCTCATTTAACAATTTTTTGGTAACCCACTTGTCGATTTTTCAAAACACAATCTTGCTCCATATTTCAATGGCAGGCAACCGATATGTGTATAAACTACCATGGTAGTTAATGCAGACACCGGCAACATGGATGCATCCATGTTTAAACAGCAGATAGATACCTTAAATTTGAATCGACAACTGAGTTTTCAGGTCCAAGGCCCATTTTGCAAGTGCTGGTGTAGTGCCACATTGTCGTTGTCCAATATTTTATAAAGCACTTCCTGTAATCAATGCTTAACTTGTGGTTACTGTTACTAGTTAAAACATTAAGTAATTATTACACCTAATTATACTGTATAATACTATTATTGCTTTTCAATTTTAACTGAACAGTAGTATTTTACCAATATTCGTCGCTATTTGTGTCCGGAAAGGCCTCACAACCAGGAATTAGTGATTCTATTAGCTTTGCATTGATTTTCTTCATGGCTGTTGTTCCTTTTACAATTTTCAAAGCAAATCTTGCACCTAAAATATAAATAAAACTTGTGAACTATATGTTCTGGAGAAACAATAACGAAAATATATCCGACTTTAAAATATACACTATAAAGCATTTTAACATTAAGACATTCGAGGAAATTTTGGCTAATAGCCAGAAACCTTCCAACATGGCTTGGCTATCGTCTTCATGTGTCAAGTATTTTGGATCGATGCTTAACTGTGACATGGGACTATGGCTACTCAGCTTCACTTCTCCAACAGTTTTTGGCTTACCCAGAGTCAAAAGTATGAAAAAAGCATCCTATAAAAGAAAAGATTAGTATTTTGGGCTAAGAAAATTTTGACAAATAAAAGCACAGTCAAAGCTCATTTTGTTCCGACACAATAAATTGTCGCCTATTGGTTAAGTTTTAAATAATTTATGCTTAGCATGTAAAACCTTAAAAATAAAATTGACCTTGAAACAGCAGAAGACTATCTTACAAGTTTGAACAATTAACTAATTTTATAGCGAAAAAATTAATCCAAACTTGCCCCTATCTCTTCCATAGTTAAAAAAACTGTCATGCTGATACTTTACCAGGTTTGGACAACATCACAGTAATTGTTATACGCCGTTTACTGTTAACTGCTTAAATACTCAGAAATATCAAATAATATGCTGATTTAAAGCTTAACACCGGGAGTCTTCCAACGAGGCAAAACTGTTTTTATCCACAAAAAACGTGATTCTAAGGACCCAAAGAATCATCTCAGTATGTTAAGTTCTAAAAACAGTGATTAAAAGAGTTTTGGAGCAACCGCCTTGGTCGTACGTGAAATTCAGTGAGGATCAACGCCTTTTTAACCAACCTGGAACATTGATTATGTCCACGATGATAAACGATTGCCTTAATGAAGCTAACAAGCTAAAGCCAAATTTCTACGCGCTGCTGCTCAACGCCACCCGAGCGTTTAATGCTACCGGCCATGCGCATATCCAAAATATCCATAGGGCGCACCCTTGACCTACTGCATTACGTAACTCGGTCATAAAACCTCAGCAAAACAATAACACGCAGGTCATTACAAAATATTGGGCGAAATTAACAAATATAAACCAACCTTGGGGTATTCCAGGGCATCTCATTATCTTAACTTTTCATTGTTTAATTTAACTATTGTTCATGTATTTAGAGAACTGTCGGAACAGGAGGTGCAGGATAAGTATGGGTTCGCATTGGATGAAAATTGTCAGAAATTTACCGTTTCCGGCTTTGCTGACGATACGGGACTCGTTTCCCTATTAACACAAGTTCGACCTGGCGACCGACGCTTTGACGCGGACAAGGTCGACCGTCGATAATCCAGGCAGTTTCGACGTCGAAACAGGACGGACATGTCGACGTTAGGGGTGCTCACGATCGCCTGGAGGTCGGTTTAAGGTCGAACGTCGACTTTATGACTTTCGGTCGACAGTCGACCTAAAATCGACCTTCGTTTTTGAGCTTCCCCGTAGGTCGACTGTAAGTCGACTGCCGACCGAAAGTCCGAAGGTCGATGTTCGACCTTAAACCGCTCTCGGGGAGACCTTGAGCATCCCTAAGGTCGACATGTCCGTCCTGCTTCGACGTCTGTCAGGTCTATTTTATCTGGACAGTCGACCGACGACTTCTACGACCTGGGATCGACGCCGGTTAAATTACATTTTATTATTTTATAGTTTTTTTATCGCCATGGGTATTCTACTTTGCAAAGACTTGTTGTTGTTTGAAAGTCAACAACTGAACACAATAGTCCATAACCTCTATCCCTATTCACTTCACAAATTTTTCAAAATGTTAGTTTTGACATTTTTTCTCTGAAGTTTTTTCACAAACTCGCGGCTTTTGCAACAAAAACTCAGGTCAAAAGATGAAGAATAGTGAAAAACTGACTTGCATCACACCCACAAAAATATTTTTTGGTTTCAAAGCTCAAGAGAAGAACAAAGAGGTAATAATGTCATACAGTTTTTATGCGTATCACTTTGATTGGTAAGGCTAAAGCAAACCGGCATCTTTGAACGTTTTTACTTTAGATTAGCCCAAAGTTTACTCAAGCACTCAAGGGCCATACCGAATATCCTTGAACCGTGCTGACGTTTGTAAGTGATACAGCATTTATACCTAAGCCTACAACATTCATAGGTGTACAGTACACAAGGGTTATTCAGCTTCTTCCCTCGCGGCTTCTTGTTTCTAAACCAGGTAAAATTACTATGAGAATTTCTGATTTTCATGTTTCAAACTCTTTACATTTGTAATGATTTTAATTTTCAAAATTCTGCGTAATCGGGAAAAATTCGGTCAATAATTTGTAATTTTTTGCAAACACTGGGTTAGACTCCAGCTCTGCCGTCTGTTGAAGGACACAGGGCTCGAACCCACCAAGACAAATCGGACTGATCAGGTTGTGTTTCAGAACGCTAGTAGCACCCTCCTGCTGGGACATCAGCTCAGCTCAACACTGGACTATTCAGTCTGGCTTGCCAGGTCAAGGATCCACCTCGCAACGGTGGTACTAACAGTATACCGATCGTCGACCGTCAATAGGAAACCTCCCTACAAGATGACCTTGGTATCGAGTCCATGTATCGTGGTGAAAAGTGAAGAATGAGGAACGAGTTACCCGGGCTCCACTTGTGAATTATTATTGACCGGAAGAATAAACCTGCCAACCTTATTGCCGTTTCACCGTTTTGTACCCGCAGCATCACCGCCTACGTCGAGAACCAGTACAACAACAATGCCTGCTCCAACTCCCGCACTGACCGCTGCTCGAGGTGAAGACAATCCCTAGTTTGACCTCAACGACCTCAAACCAAATTTCGGGGAGGTTGGGAGACTTGGACACTTGACACGCCGCCTATTTTAACTGGACCCGAATTCTCCTTCTCAACACTCCGCCAGAACATACAGCTCAATTGCGTTCACTTTCCTGGCAGGAAATGAGCTGGAATTAGTCAAAACTTTGGATTAGCCCTTTGAGTTGCATTCTGTTTACGGGCGTCGAGGGCTCCGAGTGGTCAACACCAATAATGGCTTGCCTCACTGACCGCTCACTTACCCCCTGACCTCAAGAAGCTCAAATTTCTCCAGCGCACTCTAAAACTTTTGTGAGCTAAGCCCGTTCAGTTGGGGTCAACAATGGACATTGCAAATAAAAATTGACATTGTGACCTCACCAATACGACACCGGGAGTTGTCCTGCATTTGGCGGGAGGTGCTATACAGCAGTCACGATAACATAAAATACAATTTTTACATGGCATAAATACTTTCCAGCTTAATTTCTGTTAAATTCACTAAAACTTCTTAATGTACATGAAGGCTAAATGACTGCAGGAGGGAAATCCAGAAAACGTGCCCACCTCCCAAAATCAGTTCTGCGAACGCGGTCCTCGTCCAAAAACTAAAGGAGAAAAACGGGGGCCTAGCTGTAATACATTTCAGCTAGGCTATTTCTTTCGTCAACGTGGTCAGTGGATTACCAGCCAATACAAACGGAGGTCAATGCAGACGAAGACATCAAGGTCAAGAATGTAGCGGAATTTTTCTGCATCGTGGAATTCAATACACGCTACAACCTACTCCTGGAATCAAGGCGCCTTTGGCAAGAGTTGTGACACCGAAAAGGTGAGGAGAATCCAGGACTGAGTGTCAAAATTCATGCTCAAGGGTCATAATCCATGCTCAAGGGTCAAAATCCCTGCTCAAGGGTCAAAATCCAGGACTGAATGTCAAAATTCATGCTCAAGGGTCAAAGTCCAGGACTGAATGTCAAAATTCATGCTCAAGGGTCAAAGTCCATGCTCAAGGGTCAAAATCCATGCTCAAGGGTCAAAATCCAGGACTGAGTGTCAAAATCCATGGCCAAGGGTCAAAATCCATGATCAAAGGATGGAAAAACCAGACGTGGTGCAGCGGTTATGATAAGCAGTCGCAAGAAGTCCTGTCAAAGGAAATCAACGCAACCTTAAGTACCAATAAGTACCAATAATAAGGGTGTGTGACACGCTGACCTTGATGACGAAAGGACAAAGGACTGATGTATTTAATTTCAAAATTATATTTTTTACATGATTTGTGGTCAGAAATGATACCGCTGATTTTTTACTGCTAATAAACTAAACTCATTTGTCAATACACTATGTAGATTTGTATGAAACGCATCAAAATTTTGGAACCTTTTTTTTTGGTCGACATCGGTCGACTTTAGGTCGAACCTGGGGCGCTTTGAGGTCGCCCAAAGGTCGACATTGGTCGACACAAGGTCGAACTGGGAGCGATAAAGGGTCGCTTGGAGGTCGACTTTGGTCGACGGTCGCCGTGGCCTGGAAAAAGTGTTGCATGTCGACCTAAGATCGACCTCCATGCTCCCAGGGTTCGACCTTGTTCGACCTAAGTTCGACGTCGACATTGC
>JAQIVE010000310.1:0-41926 GCA_034698285.1 Sminthurinus bimaculatus | reverse complement strand
AGGCCTAGTTTCATAATATACTACTAAAAATACAATTGCAAGTAATTATTTCACGGCTGGTCGATACCTTAAAAAAAAGTTCATAGAACAGTTACATGCATAAAACCGCGCATTTTTTCATATTCATAAGATTTGGCCTATTTTTTCGCAAAGTTATATGTGTAAGGTGTCCATGACAGAACTGACGATGGGTTTAGCGTTTTTCCAAGTCGAGAAAAGTTTTACTGCACTTTCCCTAATTTTATAGAGTTTCTGAAAATGTAGATGAATATTCCTAGGCAGTCGGCATAATATATACAAGCTTTTGCACTCTTTGTGCACTTTTCACTATAACTGGAACTGGAGCTGAAGTTCAGTTCAGTTTAAGATGAGAAGGGAAAAGAAGCAGAGATTTTGATTCAATTTTACGATGTGCCAACTAAGTTTTCCTTTGCATTCCCTCATAAGAGAATGAGAAAAATTAAAGCTGTAATCTCGGGGTTCGGCCCAAACTGACTGCATAGACCAACATTACTATGTGTAAAAAGAGTGACCTATAGTTAAGTACGGTGTTGGTTTTGGCGGAAGTAAAGTATATGCCATAAAAAAGGGAGCGATGTACCGCTATTGAGTGTGAGAAAGGAGAAAAAAAGTGTAAAGTTTGTGTGGATATGAACAATGTACATGGGCACAATTCCGGGAGTATAACACTTTTTTCTCTTATCCAAAAGGAAAAATAGATGCAAGATAGGCACGTTCATCCTTACAAATGTATGTACGTGCATGTTGGTTGTTTGGAGTTGGAAATTTGCAAATTTGCAAATGCATATGTTATGTTTGAATATATGCATTAAACAGACCTTTTTTACTTTACTTTCTCCACACTTTCACCATTAATTTTACACTCCTCACTCTTTTCCCCTCCTCTTTGCATATTGTATGTACATAGATTGTGTGTCGATCTGCTCCATTCTGTTTCCCAGAGTCGTATATGTGTGTTTTATACCCAGAAAATAGGAAGCAAGTAGTTTGTGCTGAATTTGCAATTTTGCATCATTTCCCGACGAGGCGAGAAAACGAGATGTGTAATGAACGGTAGGAGGATGGAAAAGAAATAGAAGCTATATACATGCATACTTACATATGTGCATGCAAAAAGAAAGCAAGGAAACAACTTTATTTGCATTTCCATACGGCTGTGTGTAACAGACGGTACCGAGCCCTTATAAGTGTGTTCGACGACAGGAATTTGGAAAATGTAAAGCCAGTTGTAGTTATAGTTGCTAGAAATAAAGGCACACAACTCCAAATCATCTTGGAGCTCTGCTCCCTAAAAACTTTATGAAGAGACTCCCACTCTGACGTTGGCTCTGACTGACTTTTTCCACTAGTTTGTTGTGTACAGTGTGTAGAGTGTAGAACCAAAGCTTTCTCTTTTATTGGGGATTTTTTACACGCCTTGGATTTTTTATGTACAAGCCCAAGGAGGGCTTCTAACTTTAATGGGAAATTGTATTATGTCGCATGGATTTTTCAACTTTTTTCTCTCTACCCTTCTCGTCTCTCTCTTTCACACACACACTCTCTCTCTCTTTCTTTTACCATGTGTTTGAACTGACACACGTTCTTTACATACATTATAGTTATTGTGTGACAAACGCAAGCCAGTCAAGCCAAACTAATCTACAGTGTGGTGGACTAGGCGGCAGACGATCGAAAGCAGACGCAAATTGCTGATTCTTCTTCCTACTTCTTTGTATGTGTTGGGATTCGGATCCCCGCTGAGTGAAATCATTAAATGCATTTATAGTTTCCGATTCCTCGTTTCTTCTCTCACGATTATATGTACACACAGAGAATCGACTGTCAAAAGTAATATGTGCAAATGTGAAAATTGAGCACGAAGAGGGATTTCTCAATTTGGCTCATGCAGGAGCTCCACACTCTACACACACACACTTTATGTACTTTGATTTTGATTTCTCCATTGCTCCTAATTTTAAGCTATCCATCCCGCCCATGTAGTTACATATGTATGTGTAGCACAATTTGCGATGACAAAACTCTTCCTGCCACTTTCATTTTATACAGAAAAATATTTTTTGCGCAGTTTCCTGCAATGAACTAGTTCCTATGTATTTTTCAAGGAGTGCATAATTCGTAGAACATATAATCATTCACCACGTGTCGTTTTTTGCAAATGTGGAATGAAAAAAGTTGTGAATCAAGTAACTTTATATTTTTACACGGCTTACGTTTACAAGTACATACAAATGTATTTTGCTTAAGAGATTTTTAGTAATGGAGGAGTAAGTTGATTGAAAGACGCAAGATGAGTTAGAGTTTTTCCGGAGAAGAAATAAATGGAGCTAAAATTAGAAAGCCAAGTCATCGAATAGTTGAAGGAAAATGTTTAAATTGTGGGAAAAGAGAAAGTGCGAGTTCGCATAAGAAAAAGAATGGATGAAAGTTTACGTTTATTCCGTGTATTTCATTTTTCCATTCTTTGCTGAAGCAAAACTTTTTTGCTGTTTCACTTCCTCCATTTTCCTTGTCCTATTCTCTATTCTTTTCTCGCTACAAAATATTTAATGATGTATGCATACAGACACGCAGAAACGCACACATTCTTACCCATGCATTTTTAGAGTTTAGCATATCGTTCATCGAGAATGAAAACTTTGTACTTTTAAAGCGTAAAACATGGTAGACAAATGAGTAGTTTTTCCTTTTATTTTGTAAAGTCTTACAGCTTTAAAAGTATACAAACATTGATACTCTGCGATTTCAAAAGAACGGAGTTTTCAGTCCAGACGAACGATATGTTGAAGCGCGAAAGAACGGCTCGCTTACCATACCGTTCTATTCCATTTTATTCAGTCGTCTCTAACTGTGTTAAGTAATTGAAAGAAAAGCTTTTCCGTGTATCTACTGGATCTTGGTCTTTATTAATGAACGGCAGTGTGTGCCTATTCTAATATTGTAGAAAATGAAAGCGTTACTTTCCCCGCGGAGGAGAAAGTCGTTGTGCAGAATACAAAATACCTTTGTATATGTGATACGAGGTCCCACACATTTTATTACACGATATAGCTAAAAGAATACAATTATCGCGGCTGTTCCACTTACTGCCAAGTTTTTTTTTCAATTGATAGACCTTCTAGCTGGAACAGTTGAAACATGCACCACACAACTGAATTTAAGTTGCAGAAACATAATATTGAGCTTTTTCGACAGTATTTCCCAAGCGTACGGCTTAATTAGAATAAAAGTTTCTAAAATTTCCAGTCAACCATTGTCATAAAAAATATGTATGTGTGTTCAATTTTTGAGTTTCACACACTGTAAACGAAAAAGGTCCATTAATTCCGGTTTTACGTATTGCAGACTTTCCCTGTACATTTGCGTGTACGTACGCAGTTGAGTGTGTACGCACAATGGGCAACTCGCTTGTGACAAGAGAAAGTTATAGTCAAACACGCATAGGAAATTAAAAGGGATGCCAATTTTTCGCCTAAATTAATGACTGGGTGCGGCCTTATTTTCTTTTTCCTTTCCATTATAAAGAAGGCTAGCTTTAATGAAAGATCTCTACTTGATTACTTGCATAAAATTCCAACGTTCCCAATGTATGCTACCGAGGAAATTTTGACAAAGGCTCTGATTATGTCTGTATACAGCATGATGTTTATGACATAAGAATTGACAAATTTAAATTTACGGGAAAAAATTACCACATCAGCTCATTACATATTATGTTCAAGTACGAAGTTCGTCGTTACACCATGTTAAAAAACTAGGATCAATATCGATACAAATTTTCATGGGGCGATGCAAATCAACCAAAGCTATGTACAATGTACATGTACATCCATGCATGCATACATGTGTATGCAGATTAGTACAGGAAGAGCGTCGTCATAAATCATAAGCACGTTCAGGCTCCTGTTCCCGTTCACATTCATTTAAAGCCGCTGGCTGGCTGGCTTAGGGGGTTGCACAATGTTGTGATCTGAAATTTTGCTGTCATATCGTTGAGTTGAGTGGAGTGAAGAGTGAAATTTACATAGCTACTCAAATGAAGTGAACTGGCTTAAAAATGAGAGAGTGTGTGTGTATTGAATATAGATGAGTTAGTCATAATATGAGAATATACATGTGCACACCGGCTTAATGGTTTCAGCATCGTTGATTTCTTGATGCGTGGACGTATTGACAAAACGTGAGCACTAACTAAGTTATGAATTTACTGAGTAAGACTGTGCACTACCCTGAAGATGAGGAGGATGAGGATGATGATCCGGAATCGCGGGTGAATAGGAAGATTTATTAGAGTCGCTCGATACTCCTCCGTCATCACATGGAGAATGGAGAGTGATAAGTAATGAGTTCTCTCCATGTCTATTTCTCTCTTTTCTTTCGTCCTTGGACCGGAGCGTTGAAGCAACCATTTTTGAGCAAGAAAATCATTCGAAATTTGAGTTTGAATTTAAGCCTCAACTTTTCTCCGCCTCTGGCTCCATCGACTCTGTTGGACCCGGGGAAAGGAAATCCAAATAATAATTTATACTACGTATTATTGCTATTATTTTTATTGGACTATACAGGAGTTCCTGCGAATATCCCTCCATATTTTTAGTAGAAATACCTTACGATTTATCTATATTGCGTGCGGCCTCATTGTAGTAGCTATTTTCTAGGGATAAAGCTCTTAAATAATTTTGCATTTACAATGTACAGCTGAAACTTTAAGACGATAGGCTGTACTGGATTTACTGGTAAATATACATACGTAAGTATCCAACTATAGGATATAAATTCAGCATTTTCAAAATATTCCACTCGATTTATCTGGACAGGCGGGCAAAAGTGGATTGGAAATGTGAAGGCGCAATTTTCTAGCTGATGAATGAGAAAATATTCCGACAACGATGCTGTGTATAAATTCGTAAATTTATGCGAGGGAGACGCGAAAAGCTGGGAGCAGGAAAGGCGATGAGCAGCATAGCGGGAGCGTGCATTGTGAATTGCGAAAATATATTTAATCCTTATTGGATTTGAAATTTCCTTTTCTTTCCATCAACTGTGAAATGATGCCTCTGTCGCTCAAATTCACATTTCAGCTTTTCTCTTCCGAGCCCAGCACATTGCATTTATTATTTAGCTTTAGCTCAATATTTCTGCACTATCAGCATTTATCAGCTACAAAAATTACGCTTTGTGCAATACAATCCATACACGCGATGCATTCATATTTTATGCATTAATCTGGAGCATTTTTGCGTCTTTGTGATGCAAAGCAATAACGTAATCATGTCTTTGCACATGTCTGAGACGAAAGGGAGCACAACGCAAAAAAATGCGCTTTGAAAATTTTTAAACAAATTGACCTTAGAAACTTATTGGTTAGGAAAACAGCTGCCAGCATCAGGAACTAATTTTTATCCATTTTTCCCCTTCAAATAATGTGTACCAACATACATGTACATAGATAGCAGTACTGTGACTAAAGCTTGTCCTTTAGTGTCACACTATTTAAATCAAAGTTAAGTTTTTCTCCCATTTTGTTTCGTCCTCATTTAGACGTCTATTGTTGTTTGTGGTAGAAAATATTTGTATAAAGTAACACAAAAAACTTCTTCATTCTTGTTAAACGAAAAATTTTCAAAATGAGAGCGATATTAAAAGTTTTTCGTTTCCCCTCCTCTCCTCTTCTGCCTCTTTGTCTTTTTGAGGCTTTTCTGATACTTGTTTCAATTCTTTTAGTCCTTGGTGTGTTTCTTTAAAGGGGAAGCAGAAGTTGTCAAGTAATTTTCTTAAGCACAAGGATTCACTACTTACGATGAGGAAGACGAAGAGATAGAAACAGGGAACGTGAAAGTATAAAAGTGTGTGTGTGTGTGTAGTGGTTGTAGGGTAATAAGATTACTTATCGTTAGCTCTGCTGTCTACTCCTAATACTCTTGTCATCTTTGTTGTTTTTCTGGGAAAACATCCAGCGAGAACGAAGCAGTGAACAACAGAACAAAACAGTGAGTGAGTAGGAAGAACCTTGTGCTGTAATTCAGATGTGTTATTGTATAGTTGGTAAATAGCATACATATACACATACATACACACTTACGAGTACAAAAAACTTTTACAATATAGAACCCTTCCTTTCCCTTTTCCCTCATGCATTTTCTGTTCCTTTCTCTCTTGCCGTTAGGAGTAGCTCTCTAGATGTAAAAGTGCGGCAGAAGGAACATAAATATAACGCTGAGAAATAACACACAAGTAAAACTCTTACATATAGCTAAGGCCAAAGCCAAAGAGCATAGATTTATGCAATGTAATAGCGATAACAATGTTTCATATGAAAGCCTGTTAAGAGCTTCTTAGGATCCTTAAAGTTGGGCCCATCATAGAGAAATTACGAGGAGGCTTTTGGCATGTAAAATTAAAATCTTATGCAGTGGCAATGAAGACATGTGTATGTACACTCAGGTAGCTGCACAGAGTGTTAAACGAGTAGCCAATATATAAAACACTTTCTTTTCCTTTCCCTAATGCTATTGCCTTGGTGTTCCCTGATACTTCCGTAAGAAATGTCAAGTGTCAGGATTTTGTCAAAATTATTTACAGCTTACGTACGTGTGTTCACATTTTTCAGTTTCAGAAACTGCAAATGCTCTCCAGTATAGCACTTCTTAAGACACTGCACATTTGTAATGCATCAAATTATACAGTACAAGAAAGCTTGCAAAATAATATGGGGGTATTATTAAGACTAGCAAGAATCATTTGGCATTAGCAATTACTATGAAATTTATATTAAAATTCCGCGGTAGCAGATTTACTCCTTTCCTTTTCTCATTTCCTGTACGTCCTGTCTGGGTACAGTAAAAGTAAACGGAACGGTTTACTCTTGAAACCGAACAAAAGGCAAAGAGTAAATCAAAATACCAAAAAAATCAAAAAGGAATCAAACTCGTTATCAGCATGGATTTATTGACTGTAATTATGATTGTGGAAAAAGCAGATAAGGGTAAAATATTTGTAACTATCTCTATACAATCAAATGAACTCTTGGCTGTTAGGTGACCGAGTGTTAGACATAATCCATTCCACATGTGTACTCATGTGATATATGTATGTATGTATGTCTAGATCCTAGTATGTAACTAGTACTTAGTGTATGTAAAGGAAACTGGGCAGTATGTAGAATGATTAGGTTTGAGACTTGCGGGTAGCCAGGCAGTTACGCGAAAAAAAC
The DNA here is from genome assembly GCA_034698285.1 of Sminthurinus bimaculatus. Classification (NCBI taxonomy): domain Eukaryota; kingdom Metazoa; phylum Arthropoda; class Collembola; order Symphypleona; family Katiannidae; genus Sminthurinus; species Sminthurinus bimaculatus. The sequence goes on along the minus strand of JAQIVE010000310.1, from coordinate 34,692 downwards.
CGTTGATATATCATATTTCTATGAATTGCCAAAAGTCTGTAGATAGATGTATCATAGATAGAACGTAACGGATATCAGAAGAAATCATCAGTGATATGAGAGGAAGAATGGACACGAAATTGAGTCCGATATGTAGCTCGGAGCTTTGAGCAAGCAAGCAAGTTTGCTTGCTCTGAGTTTGGGACTTTGGATCGGATCTTCTTCCTCTTGATTCCTCATAATGGAACACGTAATCTTTTTCCAAGATGAGATTTATGGCCGTAAGATTAAGAAAGGAGGTTGGCGCAAACGATTGTGAGAGAGACAGATTGACGGTTTTCATTTCTCTATCACAGACACACTCACACAGATAGATAGACAGATAGATAGATAGATGGATAGTTGGAAAGACAGAGACACAAGCTGAACCAAACAGTCAGCCAACCACCTAGCTTTTACCATCTGTCACACTGTCTTCTCTCAACTTTGTCTTTCTTCTCGCTGATCCAAAAGTATAACTTGCCATTATAAATAGAAGAGGCCAGACCATGCAGCAAGGAACTCCATATACATAAGTACATATATCTCATTTGTACTCCCGAATAATCTTCTTGCTCTTCACTTTTCTCTCTTATCATCTTTCTTGAGATCGTACGTCGATTCCTGTGTTCCACTCACACAAAATCAATTCAAAGACCCTGAGAATTATAGTGACAATGCTCACTATTAAAATATAAGGATCTCTTTAAGCAGTATAAACCTTGATCTTGCCTTGATATTTTAAGTCAAAGGTCACATACACCGCAGTCAATTTACACATATTTGGATTATTTTAATGACTGATAGGCAGAAAATCCTTTGAAATAAATTCAAACTTTGTGCTTACTTTGTGATTTGAATGGAAAATTAGGTTATGAGTGACTTTCACTGTATAAATGTTTACGTGAGACTGGTTGATGAAACTTTTCACACATGGAGTAGATTTACCGGATTTCTTCAATTTTAATTTGGCCTTCTGCTGCTCCTACGATCTTTCTCTTGATTCTTTGTCCCAACGGCCAATTGTAAAAGATAACAATCGTGGAAATGGGAAGGGGGGAAGAATGGACTAGGAATGTTATGAAAGAGGAGAGGAGAGACAAGAGCTGGTGTTGTGTACATATGTCAGTGGAGGACAGAGAAGATTGTAAAGAGTGTGTAGTTATAGTTACTCGCGTGATATCAAGAGTGTAGTTAAGTACATAAATTGGGAAGTAGGAGAAGAAATAGGCTTTGAAACGTCAATGCCGAAAGAAAAGGAAAGTAAAAGCCAAGCCGGGAGATGGGATGCCATTGAACAGGAATGAAGGCACTATATACAAGCATAGATAGTTTCGTTTTTTTACTTGACTCAAGACTCAAGAATACACAGAGAAATATGTATATAGTAGAGAAAGTAATGGGGGCAGAAGTAGTAATAGTTAAACCCTAGGAAGTCCATTGAAAAAGATATCTTCATCAAGCCCTATGGCTCCTGCTCTTGATAGCCGTCCTATCTCTTCCCGTTTCATTTCTTACCTTCGTTTTCACTCTCTCTCTCGTTCTCTTTATTCTTTCACTTTTTCTTCCCCTTATACATATTACAGAGAGAGAGAGAGTACAACACTAGTTATGGATTTCCCACAAGCAACTAACCAACTAACCAACCGACTCCGCCAGCTCAGCTCAGCTCGGCTCGGCTCAACCAAGTCAAAAACTATAGAAAAAGGTGTAGAGAATGGAATGAACTGGAATAGAATGGAATAATGCTGGCTGGCTGAGAGTCTCTTTCATTCTTATTTCTTACAGCCGACTTTTCAAGATTTGAGATTTGGGATCCTACTAGTCCAAGGGTTTTTACTTTCACTTTCACTCTCAGTGTCTCATTCTTCTCGTCTCTTCTCAAAGTCTTTACATTTCATCGATACTTAGCACTACTTTTCTTTTCATGATAGCTAATGTGGTAAGCGTTGCCGTTACGTGGTCTTCCTACGGTGCAAGTCTCTCTCTATATATAAACTTATAGAGTTGAACTCGTTCTCCCAACACTTTTTCTTTCTTTCTTTTTAGGATATTCCGCGTAGATATCTTATACAACGTACTTATACATTATACATATACCGCTCGTTTTTGCTCTCTATTTGGAATGGCGGAAACTCACTCTATTTCCCTTTAGCCTTTATTTTTTTCTGTCTCTTTCTCTCTTCTCCCCACACACTTTCCCAATGTGTCTGAAGCAGATTCAAAAGTGTCAACTTTTGCCAACTTTTATTCTATTTCTTCCACGTTTGCCACCACTACATATACGCCGTACACACAGATAGGTTTATTTGGCTTTTCTCTCGTGTAATCTTAGTTTAGTGTTGCCCTTTGTACATGTTTACGAACTTTGGGCACTCCACACTGTTCGTTATCGATATGGAAAAAGATATTGTGAAGAAGAAGCTAAACAAAGGAAAAGAAAGGGCTTCTCAATCCTCGAGACTTGCCGACATCGTCACCTCCAGTCTCTCTCTCTCTCTGTGGGTAAAAGCACTTCCACTCAATTTCCTAGAAACTCCATGGAAAAAACTCCAAGAGTATGTACTTATGTGTTTGTATGTCAACGATCCAAAAATTTTGTATGCATTTTCCATCCTTCTCTGTGTTAAGTCTCTCTGTTTCAGGCTCCGTTTCGTTTTCAATTGAGTTGAAGCGGTTGCTCTCTGGAGTATTTTATCAATTTCTATATACATAAGTATTTTTTGGTAATAAGTCCAACTGAGTAGCTTTCTAGAATAGATAGAAGCGGTTACTTGTTCTCTTCCCACCCTTTGAACTTTGGTGCCTTTCCCCTTGACAACTCCACCAGTCAGTGTATCTGATCTTCGTAGAAAATACACCTACGTAGATGGAATGGTGGAGTGCAAGTGAGAGAAAAGAGTTCTTTAACGAAATGATAATTATAAAGGCATGAGAAGAAAGAAAGAAAGTCGGAGAGAAAGGAAAAGAGTTCTTGTAACTACTCTATATACATAACATATCTTGTATATGCCGGGTTCTTACATTGTCTTTGTCTGGTGGAAGTAACTTTGTTCTAATAGTCGAGTTGAAAGATGAAGTAACTAGAGGTACAAGTATTTTAGATACAATCGAGAGTGTGAAGTAAGTGCCTTTCTCCCTTTTAGTTCCTGTGAACGTAGAAAAACAAATAAATGAGTTCTTCAATCAATATGCATGTATTCATGGGAAAAGAACCCGAGCAAATGGAGCTGAAACTTGATACTTGAAAGAAATGTATACGCTTAAATGTTTAGAATGTAATTTATTCTTCTTTCTTTCCTTTATTCAAAACTCGTACACAGGCAGAAAATTAAATTTATAAGCATAGATGGAAAATAATAATTTAGTAGGAGAAAAATTAACGGGAAATTAAAGGCAAAGTTTCAATTGATTTGATTCAACTTTAAACAGTTTAAAGTTCTATGCTGATAATGATGAAGATAGTAACACAAAAAATAAAAAGTTTGCTCATGTTGCCAATTACAGACCGGTACTATTCAAAATTAAATCAAGAAAGTGTGGAGTTTGAAATAAATGTAATTTTCTTTTCGCCTTTTAGGGACTTTCTTGCTGAAACGTGTGAAAGATAAAAGTTCTCTTGAAGATAGCCTTTTGTTAAAATTTCTGAGGCATTGACAGTATTGTCTTTTGAATTTTATGCGAAATGTAAAATGGCGTGAAATTGGGAGCGGTGGCGAAATTTTATTTCCTCCTGTCAAAGGTTAACTTCATTACTGTCTTGGAGTTATCGACTCTCCAAGGAAATTCTTTATGTGTAACTGCATAAAGAATTCTTACATTGCTACTAACAGCCTTTTACTCAAGGAAAGTAAGGCAACCAGACGCGACGGGTGTTCGTGTTAAGACAACTCCTGTCAGAATTGTCTTGGTTTTTTCAAAGAAATATCTTTTTTAAATTTGCCTACTGTCTTTACATCTTTTACAAAGTTAAATCAAAGAAATATGTTAAAACAGCTTTTTTGCCATAATTTTTACTTTAAATTTTCACAGTTTTTATTCCTGTTCTTGACACTAGCGTTGTTGAGAACTATTCAAAGTGATTCTGTATTTTAAATTTTACAAGCTCTACCGCGCGGATGTGGAAATATTTTAACGGAAATTGTGTTGAAAAGTCTCTTATAGTGTCGATCAGACAGCGTGCGTGTTAAAAAGTGAAAAATAGTTCCTAACCGAAATTTAATTTAAATCATCGCCAAAAAATACGTAGGGCACATTGAATTCTAGCTTTATCATTACCACATATTTTTTTTGTTGAAATACACTTATGGATCTATAGATTCTACGAAAAATAATAAAACTAATGTTTTCTGATTAAGATACAATACATGGCTTCTATTCTGTCGATTTGAATGCCTATGTAAAAATTATCGTACGAGTCAGCGTTTTAAAACAATTGTCAGTTATCCGAAATTAGCTGTACACACTGAAAGGATTATGTAAATGGGGATTGGCACGGCACGGCTAATAGCCCGGGTAGATTCTACCCTACCGGTAAAATCCAACTACATATAATATTATTATATCCCTATATATTATATCCCCTTTTCAGAAATAAGTTATGAGTATGAACGCATATTCCTTTTATGGTGGACTTTCACTGATATTGAGTACAAAGGCGATCATTTTAGTCAAAGCTTGGGTCGTAGTTTGTAACGATATATTATTTTAAGGGTGTACTTGTTAGTATTTTGATGGTTGACGGAGTCATCGTTTCACATTTCACTTTTCTTTAGTTTAATACAATATACGGTAAGGAAAAAGGGAGGAAGAGAAGAGGATAACTATCAAAGCGGACGGCTAAATGTGAAAGTGAATAAGAGAGAGAGAGAGAAAGAGAGTTAGTGAGTCAGTGAATGGCTGAATGAGTGTGACTGACTTGTGAGAGAATAAACTTGAAGGAGTTAACTCCGTATAATCTGTATTAAGGATTCTTTGCATCTTGGCCGAGCCCTTAAACCGTTATGAAACTGCCAAAGTATGAAGATTTCTCTCCGCCTTTGAGTTTCTTCAGTTTTGGCCTCCATTCGCCCAATTTTGAATTCAAATTTTGCCAAGAGTGTGAAATCCAATTTATGTATGTATGTAGGAGGAGACAAATGGCTAAGATTCTATTAGAGCACAGTGGATTCAGCATTCCTTGCATAAGTATGTACGTATGTATTATGTATGTATTGTGCGTGTGAACTATTTTTTGGTGGTCTATGTACGTATGTATATATACGTACATGAGGATAAATGAAGCTGGAACTGCAGCTCTGTTATGGATACAAGTTATTCACACAAGGAACTCAAAGTCAAAGTATTCTCACGCAGCATAGAGAGAATAGAGAGAAAACGATGCGATGTGATGTGATGCGATACGATACGATGGCAATGGCAATGACGATGAGCTCCATGTTCATGTTATCGCAGCTTTATTTTTATGCATGAAATTATCTCTTCTCTTGCTGCCTTGATAAAATAAAATTGAATTTAGTCAACACTTCTCATAGAATATGGACAAAATTCTCATTCTATTTAAACGAAACTCACTCTTCTCCATTTTACTCTCTCTCTCTCTCATTCATTCACGGCCTCCCCCCATTTCCCAATTTTACCGTATAGCTTAAGGTTATTCGCACACTTTCGCCTCCTTTGCTTTCTATTTTCATGAGCTGAGTAACTTTCACCCTATTTTTTACATGGGTTTAAGTTTGAAGAATTTGAAGAGAGTTCTTTAAACAATGTTGCACGTGTACTTGACTTTTTGAAATGGTGAAATGGCTTGCAGGTGAGAGTGTATTCATACAGTTTACAAGCAAGTTGTGTTGAAACTTGATACCAACTTGAAATTTACAGCTTTGGTGTATGAAAGAACAAAGGAACAGAAGAGGCATCTCAAGTTTTTTCTATTTCGAACAATGTATTTTTTCTACGTCGATTCTCTCTTTGGAGAAAAATAAAAGAAACCGTATCAAAAACAAAATTTTTGTTTTATCGCAATTTGACACCATCCTTGTGAATATCCCTGTTAACTGTTTGTTAATTGTTTTATATTGTCATGCAACATTTAAAACTTGAAGAATGAACAATATGCGCCTACGTTTACTCTTTATTTTTCAAATAAACGCAACGAAATACGAAAATAACTGCAGATGTAGTCATTGAATGTTTGGTGTATCATAATACTGTTGCTGCCTCATGCTGAGTTTTAAGTAATTAATTCCAATTAATTGCTGTACAGACTAAATTTTGCTGTTGAGCGGCGTCGGGTGTTTGTTTTTGATATGACAGGCACAGACACAAGTATTGTTTTGCTATTAGCTGTAAATATGTAGACGGGCAGTTTTCATCAGTTTCAGCTCTTCATTATACGATATGTTGCACACTGTATATGCATGTATCTGTTCTTAGTCAAGTGCAAATTGATGTTGGCACAGCCATTAGTTTTAATCCGCTCTTGTTTCATCTCAACTCTTTTCTCGGCTCTGTTATCTCCCTCTCTCTGCTCTTCCCGTCTGTTGACTGTCTACTTGAGATTTTGCATTCCTATTCAATATTATACATAGCAGGAAAAACAGTCCGAGACATTTCTCCGTTTAATTTCTCAATTCTGAGATAATTTTGAGCCTCTGATTTATACACTCAAGCATACATATACATAAACACAAGTTTATCTACTTCTTCTCTTCAGGTTTTCGACAGAGAAAGACAAGTGAAGGGTTCAAGCTGGGAATTACCGAGCTCTAAAAGGCACCGCTAAAAAGAGCTGAAAAGAGCGGCACAGCAAGCAGCTGTAATGAGTTTAGTATCGAGCTTCGACTTTTGGAATTTTGGAGAACTGGATAGCGACTGAAAATAAGTAGCTAATAGGTTCTTTTGAACCCCGAAAGTATAAATAAATAAGCTCATAGTTAATTGAGACGGAGTGTCCATCTCCTGTAGAGTTTGTTGATTTTATACATTGCAGAAAAACACTATCCCGTTCTTTATTGTTTATTATTATTTTGATAGCCGTCACTATATTTTAGCATACTTCCATCTATGTATTTTTCCTCAAAATATCTGTATTCGCTTTTAATGAACACATAGACTTAAAACTTGAACCCTTATTAGTGATAATTTTTTTCTCAAAATGATGAGAGAGATGAGAATAATACTTTATTAATTCTCCTCGTGCTAGATCCAAAATCGAGCAAAAAAGTCAAGAAATGATTGGAATATAATTTTGAAACTGTTGTCTAAAGCCTCCAACAAACTAACGATGCTGAGGAAGAAGAATAAACGTAATTCTATCATATCAATTTAAGGGGCTTATGGAACAAGAGCTTGTTTTTCATTCTCATAAACATTATTAGTTATCTGTTGCTTCCCTTCTTTCACAATGATAATGCAGATATTTGCCGTAGTTACATGGAATCCATATACTGTATACTGTATACATGCATATATGGAAACTGCGAAGGATAATTTTCCTTGCTAGATTTTAATTGCTTGAAAGCTTTTGCAGATCATATTTCATGTTTGCAAGCCAGACAAGTGAATTTGAAAGATGATATTTCTCCCGGGACTTTTGATAGGGAAAGAGAACACGAGAGCAGTAGCGTTGCAATAAAGATCAAGTTCTCAATCTCAAATACTGCTTCGGCTTCTACCCAACATCAGCCCAGTATCTTTGCACATAACACACACCATGTATAATTTGTATTATATACATACTTCATGGTTATATTAGTAATCTCTATGACTGCTTATAACTATGTATAGTCGTTATGTGAAAGCACCGGGGAACGTTTCACTAAACTAAGCTTAACTACATGTACATGGTAGGCTATTTACCATGATAAAAGTGCTGGTGGACTAGTTAGAACTTGAATCTCGCCCGAAAGATTCTTCCAGGAGTTTGAGAATGTGGTTTGAAACTGGAGATAAATCAGAGAGAAATAAAATTAAATGGGCAAGTCGAGATTCATGATCCAGATGAGGTTTCAATTTCCCTTTAGTCTTCTTGGTCGTCGTCGTCCTCGCCTTCTTGTTCTTCTTTGCATACCCGCTAGTTATTTACAAAGGCATATCATTTATTTTTGATTTTGTACAATTTGCACTTTCAAGCACAAGATTGTCCCCTTTTCTTCTTCTTTCATAACTGGCAAAAGAGACGATGCTCATTATTTTCATTTTTCTCGCCTGTTCCTTTCTCCATCCTCCCTTTTATGTTCCTCATTATTTTTTATGCAAACTCCGATTCCACTTTCCCCTCGCTACCATACATATCTATCTCTTTGAGCCATGGCTCTTCTGAATGGAAATAAGAGCAAGTCGATGACCGGGATATGATATGGTTTGAAAAGGAAGAGATTTTGATTGCAATTGCGATTGTAATTGTGATGAGAAAAACTTGACTGTTCTCCTCCAGTTTATTCGCCTTGAGATCTTATCCAGGATTTTCGAGGACAGGAAAGAAGTTAATTGTCCATATCTATTTCTGCCGTTGATCTATATAAAGAGGCTAGAATGGAGTCCAGTTTGAATTGTACCTATGTACGTATGTTAAGCAAACAGAAGGTGGGTATGTGTCTTGTGTGGATATATGTATAGGCAAGTGGATATTACGATTACGAGTGAGGACTGTAAAATCAACTGAGCTGAGCTTCTCATCCCATTCTCTTGCTTCTGCTTCTTCTTCTTGTTCTCTTATTTCGTGATATCACATCTATAGGAGATTTAGCCCAGGCTTTACCTCTAATGGAACAGTATCTGGGGAATTACGAAGACTCACGAAGAAAACAAATCTAATTGGCTGCTGAAGGGAGAAATAGAGAAGAGGACTGACTATGTATGTATGTAAGAGAGTAGTATACGGAGGAAAAGGACAAAGCGAACAGGAGAAAGCAAGCAGACAGAAAAAGTGTCACGTTCTTCCTGTCTTCCTCACGATCAACACTCATTTATTGAGCTAGCAGTACTATTTGTATTATTTACTGTTTTTTACTCTCCTTCTGACGCCATTCAGCTGGAAAATTTCTGGGGCGCATCATTTTTTCCTTGTTTTGTTCTTACTTTCATTTACTCGTGCCCTTTCTCTTTCTACCCACACATTGTAACTATTCTGGGTATTTAGCTATGTAAAGTGTATGTGTATAGGTATATTGCATGTACGCGGAGTGCTCATTCACAATTAAGATTATTTCTCTAATCCTTTGTTTATCTTAATGATCCCCTGGCTTAAACGTGTACTCAGTTTACACACGCTTAAGCCAGGAAATTGCAAACATATTTAAATTGGGATAAAAAACATGGCCGTTGTATCTATTCATACCCGGAAAAGAATGTTGCGCAGAAACGAAGAATGTCTTGGATATACACACTATGCATGTATATAAAAACCATTCATATATTTAAGCGAAAATGGCATAATAATAGGCAACGAATTGTATGGAATTGTATTAAGTGTGCTTTAATTAAGACTTAACTAATGAACTCTTTCTTTTTTATCTTTTTTTGTATGTGCTGTGTTTGGACATGAATTGCGGCCTATGTCTGAATTGGATCTCTTGTACTGAACTGTTGACAAAAAAATGAAATTAATGAAATCAGGTAAGGAAGTTTCTAAATCAATTTTTAAACCCTCTCTCGTTTCGGAACATTTCAAAGTTTTCTTAAAGTTTTAGAAATAAGGTTTTAAAAAACTGATAGAATGGTCTAAGGTTGATTAATACTTGAAAACTTTTGCTAAACTTGCTCACCAGGTAAAATTGTCTTTAATAAGCCAAGTTCATATTTTTATACCTCTGGTTGTCGTAGAAACAAAAATTTGTTCTAGTTTAAGGTGGATAAAAATGGCTGATCTTTTAGTACTTGGAAACAGTAAAAGTAATCATTGAAGAAAAAATGAAACTTGAAATGTATCGTACCTTGAAAAACAATACCAGGGTTCTTTCTTATTTTGCCGCTGTTTTAAAGACTTTTAAAAACTAACGATAAGTATATAAGCATACACATACATATATTATATTATATAAGCATTAGGCCTACTCATTCGATGAATAAAAAAATAATGGGCGGAATAAAAAGTTCTTTTTATTTTATCGCTCCAATAAGGCCCATTTCACAAAACCTCCGTTGTGCCGTCGTTCTCGCATTTGTTTTTCAATTGTTTTTCTTGGTACCGAGTTGTGGAAGTTGTGGAGCGCTGAGCTTGTTTCTCACGTGAATGTGAATGTGAATGGAAACTTCAGGAGTCTGGAACTGACTCTATGAAATGGAACTGTCGGAGTTACTTGGTTTTTTGAAATGAGCATTGTAAGTTTTAATGGGGCGAGGAGTCCTCTTGTTTTTGTATAGTGTGATTCCGACTTTTCTCTCGCAGTTTGTATAGTGTGTGTGTGTGTCTGTGTTCTTTTCGTGGAGCAAATGGACTCCGGTAATGATTTCTCTGAGGATAATTGGGTGGTCTCACCCTAGTTGTAACCCTAACTGTGAATGGAGGAAATTCAAGTTGAAGGAACGGAAGGAGAGAACTCGACTCCTACAGATACCTTTGTCACTACTAAATAGATTCTGACAGTGTACTGCATACATAGTTGCATACATGGATACATTGGCAGTTACATATATTTATTTTATATACCATGGAATCCAAAACTGTGTAATCTTTCCATAGTATTACGTTTTTCGAAGAGTCCCAGGGTTGACTTGAGTCAACTCGACGCGGCTCAACTACACTCAACTTGAGCCATTCCAATGGATAAAAAATGAAATTGATGGTCATTTCTTCCGTGAAATGTGTTCTTGTTCCGTGTCTTGATAAAGAAATAGAAAACACCAAACTTTTCCTTTTGATGTGGAGAAAGACGAGCTAAAGTTGGGACGAGTTAAAGTCACCGTTCTACCGATGACAACGACGACGATGATGGAGACGTGGATGACGATGAGCACAATGACAGAAACTGACCAACGGCTCAATTTACTGTTACTAGCTATCATAACCAAGGCGGCTTAAGGAAAAAAATAGACGTATGTACATATGTATGTGCAGGGGATTTGAGGGAAAAAACCGTCAAACTTTCTCCCTGCTTTTCCTATCGTAAAATGTGTTACCTATATACATTATGGGGAATGTTATCTTTGGAATCCCTTCCGTCAATTTCTCTCCTAGACGGATGGACCTTCACTTTATTTTTTACTTTGGAAACTTGAAACTATGGTCAACACTGTCAACTTGAAAGATTTTCAAAGGTTTCTCGCCAAATTTGTGATGCGAAGCGGTGTAATGTGGTGTGATTCGATGCGATAAGATATTCTATGTAGGAAAGGATTTGACTACGATGCTGACTTTTTGGGCTTTAGCTCACGATTTTCCCAGCAATATCGTATTTTTCAGTCGTCGGTGCTAAATATACATAGGTTTATACATATATAATATACATATACATGGCAAATATATTTACGACAAGAAAAGTCGAAAAGCAGGGAGAAAGTCGTCACCGGGAAAGTAACGGATAATGGAACAACTTAGCCCCAACTTTAAACAACAAGTCAATGACAGGTAGATGGCTGACATAGAAAAATGAGATGGGATTTTAAGTTTTTCAACTTTATCAATGCCCTTGTTTTTATCTTTATTTCCATTGGGATCATGGCTGTTCACTGTACTTTGTACACAAAAACGGGAATAAGAAGGAGAAGGAAAATGTGTGAGAAGCTAAACTGCGTGGAACGTTTTCAATGGGAGCAAAGAAGGAAGAAAACAAATATTTTTCAAAGGATCAAAGAATAAAAAGTGTAAAATCAAAAGATGGTGGGACTTTTATTTTTCTAGGAATAAAAAAAACCTTCAACAGAGGTAACTTTAATATTTATAATATATTCATCGGCTTTGGCTTTGGCACCAATCTGACCACATCTTTAGGTTGTTGACAAAGAGTCGAGACAGACTGCTTTTTCTTTACTTGCAGTCTTTTCCTTCCGTGCCAGCCAAAACATACCAAAACAATATCTGTTGTACAGGATTTTGCATTAGAATCCCAAATCTTGATACTTGTTTTGCCCAAAAAATGAAAAGAAATAACTTTTACTCGGCAGCAAGCAACATTTGCCGAATTGTTTTCCCTGTTCTAATCGTACATCTTGGGAGTTAAATAAAAACACGACGCCATGTAATTAAGAGACAAATGCATGGCACGAAAAACTGATGAAATTCGTTCAGAGGATAATTTCGTGTTTGGTTATCCCTACAGAGTTTTATCCCGACGTATTGGGAAACATCTTGCGTCATGCTATCGGACAATTCCTACTTGTTGTAAACAATCTAGATTAATTCGGGATTGAGTTTGTTTTCTGTTTTGTGGTATCTCTGTATTTGGTTTGTTATTTTGTCTGTATCGTTATGATTGCTTCACTTTATTAATATTTATTACTCCTGGTCGGCCATTTCTTTTGTCATATCCACATTCAATATGTAATAGCGACGAAAAACTGGGTTGTTTTGTCTTGAGTTACTCGATTTGCAATGCCTGTTTACTTAACAGGCATTTTTGTTTTTGAAAAGGAGCAACAGCAGAATGTGTTGCTGAGGATTTAAATTAATTTTAAAAAAAACATCTTTGCATTTTCATTTATGCTGATCTAGGCTGTTAATTCAGTATGAATAAAGACAAAGGAATAATATGCCATGTAATGTATGCACATGTCTTACACATGCATACATATGTATTCTCAGTACAATACACTGTAGGGTGCTGTAAAAGTAAAGCGTAAATCAAGTGGATAATTTTGCTCCCATTTTGTGGGCAGTTTCATCTGTTATTTCCACAGCAAATTGGGTAGAGTAGAAGAAGGACGACGAGTAATAATATTAGTTTTGCAATCGGTTTTATGCCCTTCCATCAAGTTGGTGGTTATCAGCTGTGTCTTTGGTCTTTGGTCTTTGTCGGTGGCTGGGTTTTGGGTTTGTGATTGAAGCAGCCCGAAGCAACCAACTCAAGAGAAGATCAACTGCACAATAAATTGTACATACAAATGTACATACATACAAACATTGACATGGTGGAAACTACAGTTTTTTTGTACATACATGTGTTTGCAACATGAGTATAAACATGAACATGAACATTGGCTCATCGCGCTGTTTTGTTTGCCGGAGAAGTGGGAGCCGGAGATAAAACTTTGCTGTAAAACAAATAGTAGCCATTGAATATGAGTTTTGCCTTTGTCCCAGTTTGCAGTTTTGTACTGTACACATGTACAGTACAGTAGACAGAATTTTGCCAGTAGGGAAATGAAAAAGTCAACATTGTCCAAATTTAACGAGAACAATGAATGCGAATGCGAACGTGAATTTGAATGTGGATTTGGCTGGAGATTGAAATGAAAAGTTAGACTGCACAATTTACATTTGCTTGTTTCATGCCAATGATATCCTACATATATGTGAGCATATCCATGTATATTTATTGTATATATACAATACGTACGTTTGTGGCTTATTTTATTCTTGTTGTCTTTGGCGTTTGCTGTTTCGCGTGGGTCACATTATAGAAAGTTAAATAAATAGCTTACCCACACATGCATATGCATGTACATATACATTGGGAAGGGAGGAGAGAAAGCGGAAGATGACAATCCGAGTTATTTCTAGGTTTTTTCAATATTGCCATGTCGGTCGTGCGGGTTTACTTTTACTTTATGTAGCGCAACATTTTTTCCATGGATAATTTTGCTCCCATTTTGTGGGCAGTTTCATCTGTTATTTCCACAGCAATGCCATGCCTTGCTGTGGGTGTGTGTCCAATGCCATTTCCATGCCATGTCATGCTTAGATACTCTAGTATATGTTCCATGGTGAAAAGTAAAGTAAATAAACTCATATTATATTGCATCATATCATCTACGTTTACTGTTAGTTGTCCGTATAAATAAAAGCTGGGAGAATTGGCGAGTGTGCATAGGCTAGTATGTATAGGCTTTGACTTTGGCTTTAGTATTAGTTGGATGTACTTTTTTGTATGCAATATCATGTATATATATGTGTACAATGTATATGCATAAAGACCGACATAGTCAAATTGTAAATGGAACAACAACAGTCCATATTCCACATTGTACAAAATTCGGTATACACTGTATATTATGATATGTAATAATACTAAAGGTTCACGCTGTGTTTTGTCTCCTCTGCTCCTTTTTTCTTCCTGGTTCTCTTCATGACTTTTTTACAGACTCTGTCTCGGCACTTAAATTACCGAAAGACTGAAAGAGTGTAGAGTGTAGGAGGCACAGTGGAGTAGAAGAGACAGAGACAGTGACTGAATTACTAGCACGAGCCGAGCCGTTTCTCTTTATATAAACGAGAAAGAAAAGACTAGGAAAGGAAAAAGAGGCGGAGGGGAAAGTGGAAGAGAAAGAAGATATTATTATATCTAGGGAATATCTCTGGGATAACAAAAGAGGCGTAAATGCTTTTGTGCTTTTATGTTTTGTTTTTTTTTCCAAGGACAACACATTAGAAGGTACCATACACCACACTCGTAGGTATTTGGGAGGTTTTGAACGAAATAAATAAAATATCTCCTTTTGTGGTGAAAAATCTCTTTTGAACGGTTCCAGCAGTCAACGTGCTAGCAAAGCAAGCTGCAACAGAATAGTTGAAAGCCCAACCTCACTATTACGTTACACTACGTATAAAAATGGAAGAGAAAACGAATATCCGTTTAAGTATTCAAACGAGGGCGCGGAGAAAAAACTCGCCTTTTATATCCATTAAATTTCTTCAGAGACTTGTAGGCTCTTATTGGATGGAGACAACAGCAGTTGGCAACTGTCACTTTATTATTTTTATTATTGTTTTACTACTACGAGCATACATGTATTTCTTATATACATATACTGTATGTTTGAGGAGCCAGTCATTGTGGAATTTTTTCCGAAAGTCGTAAACTGAGGATTTCCACAAAACATAAAGGTTTTTAAGGTCAGAGAAGGGAAAGAGAGATAGAGAGAGAGGGAGAAAGCGAGAAGTGTGACAAAGCGAGTGAGAGGGTGACAGTGATGCTGGCTTTGAACTAAATTCAAAATTAAATCACATTTACTTATAATAGTATAATGATAATAATAAAATATACAAACGATCCATAGTAATGTGCATACGATGTACACACAGTGTACATATTCTGCACAAACATAAATAAAGGAGGAACAAAGCAAGTAAATGAAAGAATGAGATACAGTCTCGTTTTATTTTCCACTGCGGTTGACTATATTGTTTACTCTACTGGAGGAGTAGAAACAGAAAATGAGTTTATGAAAATGTAACGATGACTTGCAAAATTGCTGTAAAAAATCACCAAAAAACTCTTTCTAGATTACATCGCATAGATAGCTCACCAAAATACAAAATATTTTTGTTTTTGAATTGCATTTTTTTTAAATTTCATACAGTACTTGTAACTTAGCACTGTATTTCTATACGCTTCAGATCGAATAAAAAGGAGGTTTTTTATGTCTTTAAGTTTCTGCAATTTTTTCCGAGAAGCTATAAAACATTTTTTGAATGTCAACTTTCGCCCAAGAATGTGCTTTTCCGCCACTTTTTAGCTTCCTCGCCATACATACATGCGAGCAAGGTTAGCAAGGGTACAGGAGCTCTTCAAATAATTTTGAAAGCCTTAAGGCCATTTCTCTTCATTTATTTCCTCGTTTTGTCCATTTTCTGCAGTTTTTTTGCTATATTGTATTGTATTCATGGTCAATAATAATAATTTCCTCTCCCGTCGTCTTTTATCTTAACCAAGCATATCGTGCTTAATGAGAAATGAAAAATCGTAGCGGAAATGAGGAGCGAATGTACGTTGAACCATTAACCATTTCCATGGCAATTATGGGAAATATTCTTCCGCTCCCGCTTTTGAATCTATCGCGTATGGCAATTTCTACAACGTAATGGAGTTTTAAGAAGTAATGTTGAGACTAAATAGAATTGTTATGTTATTAAAAGCTTGAAAAAAGAGAAAAGTTGTACCGTTGAACTTTGGCCATTACGTCTATATATAAAAAGACTTTATACATACATTTATGTTTCTCTTGACCATGTAATGCAAAGAAAATATCGAAATGAAATATCTCTACAGTATAAATAAAAGTATATTTTTCATGGTTATTGCCGTCATAATCAGAATATTTTGTATACACACATACAATATATACAACCATTTGGATCTTGTGCTTTAGGCAAAGAAAATGCAGATTGTTCTTCAGCATTACAAATGGATCCCCATATATCGAGATAGGATGTATCGCGATGTTTTATTAGTCCCATTTCCGGGCTGACATTCGTGTCATGACTCAGGGTCATAATTCTTAAGTCATTTTTCCTCCCGCCCCCGCTCTCCTTGTCAACCACACGAGAAAGCGTTTTCTTGTATTTGTGAATTTGTATTTATGTTTGTACAGCATACCAACATTCTTGGCCAAATCGTAAGCAACTTGTGGGCAACTTTCTCTTTTGGAAACTTTCCCCCGAAGAAAAACAATTATAGAAAGGAATTCTTAAGCTATTGAATAGTTTTTGAAGATATCCAATTTTAGACTTTTTTGAGAAGGTTTAAAAGAATACTTTATATTTTTTAAGTATATTAACAATAATAAAGTGAATTTGCTGGAAAACATAAAGAAACGTTTTATTAGAAACTTGTTATACAGTGTTCCCACGCTAACGTATTGACTTTTGCCCTGAAAACTTCCGTCTTTATTTGTTAACCCTACATTTGTGTACCCAGCACGTCTGTCATACACATATAATGATGATGTTTTAAACCAAAATGTTCGTCCAAGTATAAAATTATGCAAACTTACAGTGACATTCGTACATGCATTAATGCAATTCAATGCAATGTCAGGTAATGTAAAGTGATGGGATGTGCCGCCATAGTGCTTTTGTACAATGATTCGTATCTCCATTCCATTTCATTTCTTGTCATTCCTTTCTTCTCTTGCCTTTCTCACATTTTTCTTGTGGTAGAATTATAAAAGGTATGAAAGAGGGACAAAGTTTACATTTGCAGTCTCTGGAGAGTTACATTTTGCTTTTTGATACAGCTTTCATTTGCCTCAAGAAGGCTCGGTCAATATTTCAGTAAACAGTAAGCACACATATACACACACGCACACGCAAACATTCAGAGCTTATTATGCTCCAGCAACAACAACAGTGGATACTTTTTATGGGAACACGTACCAACTTTTACTCCGACTCCAGAGCCAGAGACACTTGTCTTTTTCGTTTCTTCTTTTCTTCAGCTTCCACTTCTTCGTCTTTCCCTTTCTCGTTATCGTCTTGGCGTTTTGTTGCCGGACCAGACGATTCCGAATTCACAAACATTCACTTACCGTCATAGTTAAGTATGTACGGTGTGTACGTGTATTCTGAGTTTGCGGGGAAGGTTACAGTCTATATAATGTATGTATGTTGTTGTTTTGAAAGTAAAATAGTTAGAAAGGCACAAAATGACCTGATATTTCAGTCAAGTTTAAGGTATGAAATATTTTTGTACAGGAAAGCATACATGTAGAGCCGAATACTGAAACATATGTATAAAGCATGAAAAAAACAATTTTTTACACTTTTCTTCTTTTGCGGTTAATTCTCTAGAGACTTCAATATTTATAGAGAGAAACGAAGGAAAGAAAAATGAAAGTTTTTCTCAAGAAAACACAATAAATGTTGTGTACATGCGGGTACATTCTTTTATATCAATACAAGCGTGAAAATGTGTAAGTGGCTTTGAACATGGAGCAATAAGTATTTGTAGTTGTGGAGATTCCCATACGTTCCCCTCTACTTTCCTGTTCATCATGGGATATGGAATGTTTTTGAGATGACATGGCATGGAGGAATCAACAATATGTGTCGTTATCTTGAGGTAGGGGGAAAATTTTAGCTTCACATCGTTTGCCCTCACAGCCACCACAAAACTTGTTTATTTCTTTGATGAATGCCTTTGGTCAGCCTTATGTATGTATTACTAAACTTTTTATGAGAGCTCATACAATATTTTCCCTGTTTTATACCATGTGTTTGGTTTTTACCTACAAAACCAAAGAATTTTTTTTTCAATGCCTTTTAAAAGTTTACAATAAATGTTTGAATTGGCTTTGATGACATTTATGTAACCTCTGAATTTTTCATGTGACCCATTCGTACTTGAAACGATGGCTTGATTAAAATAAACTGCAAACCCTTTGCGAGGAATCAAAAAGAAAAAGACGTTAAGCAAACGGAGTATTTTTTATTTATTTTTTGCAAAGTTACAGAACGTTTTGTGTTTTTAAAACGCGGCTATACCAAAGATGTAGACTGCGAGGAGCGAATGATGGAAACCAGAAGGTTTTTGGATAGACCAATAAATAAATTTGAAACGAATTCGAATTTTACAAATTTATTTTACGAATTTTTATGGTTGGGCTTGTCCTTATAAAGAACCATACCAAGGAGTCGTTTAGCTATGAAGTGTCGATGTGGAATAATTTAATGGGTATTGAAAATTCGTTTTTATGCCCATGTATGCATGTACGTACATAAATGTTCACATATGTGCATACCTACATGTACATATGTATTGCAAATGTGCTGTATGTGAATAGGAATCGATGATTCTCAATTCAAGTTTGAATTCGAATACACATTCAAATTCAAATTGGGATTCGGATTTAGATGGGCCATAAAATTCTCTGTTGCGCGTAGGAAGTATAAAGGGAAGGCCATAAAACATCCTTTCTGTCTTTCCCTCTACAAATATATCTATATATGCATCTTATGTGTCTTTGGTCTCTACCCGCTCACGGCTTTACTGATCAATTTTGTGCATCGGTATTGACTGCTTCTTTTTTAACGGAGGGTCTGCATCTAAACGGTAATTGGGCTACTGGTAAAAGTCAAATAGCCGGAGCAAATGCATATATAAACACATATAGAGAAATAAATACGTATAAATTGGGCTGTACTTACATATATTTGACAAAGAGAATAGCGGCAGTAAACTGATGTTTACTGTTTCCCTGGTTTATTTTTATTTGGCACTGTTGATTTTAGTTTTATTTTCTTGATCTCGAAACGCCTCATGCATTTTTTGAAAAATATTGACAACGATAAAAATTGAAGTAAAAAAATACGAATTTTGAATCAACAGACGCATTTTTCGTCGGAAATTTTTTGCATAAAGTTTCTCTTTAAAAAGTATCGACTGCCGAGTCCATTGTTTTGCTTTGAGAATAGATCAACGACCCGGTTGTGCTTGGGCATAGTAAAAAAAGTAGTTTGACTTGTCGTTAAAATTGTCGATTAATTGCAAATATAGTCATTCTCAGTGAGCTGTTTATACGCATACGGAATATTTAGAATGCGGAAAATAATAACAATGCTGTAGTTCACACATGAAGTTAGTGGAGGTGTGAAGTAGAGTCTGGTGCCAGAGTAGAATTACAATGGCATGACACCTCATTTAATCTGACCCTATGGGGTCCTAAACTTTTCCGTTCTGTACATTTTTACTCTGGCTCAAGAGGCATACAAACCACAACGTGATTTACTTTATCACCATCAGACAAGTTCAGTGTTATACAGGTATGTCTTAAACTGTATTTAAAAGATACGACAAAATTAGAAATTCCGAATAATTTTTGATGAAATCGCAAAATTAAACATTCCTCCTGTAAACTGAGTTTGATAGCCAACAGCTATAACAACTATGGAAAGCATACGAATGATTCGAAGCTCGGTTTAACATGTTAACTGCTGTTGAAGAAACAAAAAAAAACAATGGCAATCCATTGAGTCGAGCTTCAAACGAAACAAGCGTTGAATGGATAATTTCGTATTAGTTGTTAGTAAACTATACAAGTGGCGATATATGAGTTTCGGGTTTCATAAGAAGGTATACATATAAATTTGTAGTGACTGACGTGAAATTTTTTTCATATTAATATTAATATTGAACAATATTTGATATGTATTAACGATTTGAGAGCGTCAAGAGAAGACCTTTCTTGGGATTTATAATGTAGAAAAAAAACAAATTAAAAAATATTTTCATCATCATCATCAAACGTCAAATCGTCATCCGTCATGTGTCGTGTCTATATTTTTAATGCAATGCAGGCATTGTGTATTTCATTATGTTGGGGCAACGTCGTGGATTGATTTATTACTGCGACTAATAGCATGGCCGCCCGTATCCATGGATAGATATAGATTTTCTATAGTCGTTCAATGCCTTATATTAAATAATACGAGTATAACGATAAATGATAATAATTTAATCTTCCCCTGAGTATGCGGAGAGATCGCCGTGGCACTTATATTAGTACTCCAAGTTTTTTATGCCTTTATGCATACATAGATGCTGAGGCATTGAACTATGTATTCACTATGCACTGTATTGTTTTTAACCAGTGTTGTATAATGCATGCTATACATTATACATGTATGAATAGTGCCATTCTCTTTGTTTGATACCTCGATACCCTCTTTGTCTTTTTCTTTGTCCAAGTATTCATTCAATAAAAGAAGGAATACAACACCAAGGTAAACCCTCTGGTTCCTCCAAACTTTGTCTAATATCGTTTGCATGGCAGCAAAGTAAAAATAAAATGAAAATGAGCATCAACTTGAAAAAACCAACAAGAAATCTTACAATGTGTGTGTTGTGTGTATGCGCCCTCCTCAACTCTTCACTCACTCACTTCACTTCAATTCAATTCAACTCTGTATTGTGAACAGTTCTTAATCTTTGATTGAATGACAGTGCAAAATTCAATGTACCAAAGTACTTGTACAGTATGCACAAAATAAATGTATGTACAATGTACAGCAACAAGAAAACCATTTGATGATGTACATCATAAATGCAATTTGGCACCCTCTTTCATGAACGCTAAACTTCATTTCCAGTAAGTGATGGAAGAGCTCTTTTACTTCATTCAAGTTCATAGCTGTAGTTATATCACCGCCAAACTTTGTGTTGGGATAAACTATTGCATAAGATGAAAAAAACAAAAGCGGTGAACAGATACCAAAAAATGCATGTACATACATACGGATACCAAAAACCAATACAAAGTCAAGAATATAAGAAGGCTCAAGTCAAGTCGATGCTTCGTCTGCATCTCTTCCTTCTTCTTATTCTTTGTTGCATAGAGGAATCTCCATACTCAGGTTCTATGTATGTATTAGGTAGAAGGCTCAATGTGCACGCACTATGCCCAAGCACAATACGTGTCTGATACTATGACTTTCAATTTGACTTTTAGGTGACATCCAGACTTTGGCTACATAATGGAGAATCCGACAATATGTCAAAAGATTTTATGGATTTATCTTGTTTTTCTTGGTGCATATCCCGGCATCAACATACTCGTATACGAATGGATGAATGGAAAGTCATCCATTCGTATTTCCATCTTCGAAAACAGAAATAAGCCCGTGTCTCCGGCCTGTATTCATGCCGTTGTTGCTGTTGTCGTTTTCGACGTCGTCTACACATGAAAACTAATAATGTGGGAAATTTGAATGGCATCTGTCACCTTGTCTTTTCCGAGTGGAATACTCGTGTTCCCACCTAGAATACTCGAGGAGTATTTTCGTACATAGGTACAAATGCCCGAGGAACATGTCGTACTGGAATTTCCGGGATGTTGCTGTCAAGACGTGTATATGTACATTGTACAATGTACGTACTGTTCACATGTATGCATATATGTATTGCTACTGCGCCGCATTCATAAAACCTCACACCTTTGT
Source organism: Sminthurinus bimaculatus (assembly GCA_034698285.1). Lineage (NCBI taxonomy): Eukaryota > Metazoa > Arthropoda > Collembola > Symphypleona > Katiannidae > Sminthurinus > Sminthurinus bimaculatus. Next base: position 12,860 of record JAQIVE010000310.1, on the reverse strand, counting down.
CCTTCAGCTTCTTCCTCCCTGGAATTCCAATCATTCCAAAATCCACGTCGTGCTCATATCATATTTCAGAGTTTGGCAAAATAACTAGAGGCACATACATACGTATTATCCAGCGAAGAAAAAGACAAAGGTAAAGAAAGAGGCAAAGACATGCATAGATACATGTCTGGACATGAACATGGACAGCGCAGTGGTCAATTTGATTGGTTTGGTATTTCTTGACATCAACCCTGGGTAAAGACTCTCATATCTCTTGTTTTTGGTGTTCTACATGAATATTGACAAAAGAGGAGCAGCTCCTACTATTTTTATCCTTGTCGTCATGGATGTGATGGAGTACTCGTGGAAATTTGCATATAATTTTATCGGCAGCCCTCGAGAACAATTTATTTCAGCTTGAAATTGTGACCCAGCATTGCATACTACAAGGTTGAGTTTCCATTGAAAGTCAACTTACAATCATAATAATAATGATGAATATTGAAAGAAGAGTCGAGTGAAATACATACATATAGTGTCGCGTCTGGTGTTGTATTTCTAGTCTTGGACAATGTGTGTATTTCTACTCTCCACTTTGTTCAACATCATACATTGCACACTTACGTGTGTAGATATATTATTACGTATGCATGCATCTTTATTCTTGGTGGGCTTTGAAGTTTTGAGTGAAGTTGAGTTGACTCGAGTTGAATCGTTGTTGAGTTCTTCACAACAGCGGCAACGACAACGGCTTCTTTTTGCTGCTTTCGTGCCTTTATGTTTGTTTGTTTGTTTGTGCATCAGATGCACAAACAACTTACTGCTAGGGCGTAAAAATACGGTTTTTTCTAGTGGTGAGAGGAGGTGCCTTAACTTCACTCTCCTCTCCTCACGCCTCCTTATACATATATGTTTGTAGTCGAATTCGTATTCGCTTTTGTGTCAAGAGTCTAGAGGACACTCACTCATTTGAATGCTCGTCAGTTGGGACCAAGCTCACGCGCTTGATGAATGATATTTCTTTCAAAGGGATGAAAATACCGAGTTGAAAATCAAAGAAAACGAGGACGGCTCCTATTATTTAGACATAATTATACAATTATCAACATTGTTGATGTTGAAATTTAATCCAAGCCTGAATTTACTCGGTCAAATTGGTTTATATGACGATTTAAAGCCGTATGTCCTTAATTGCAGGTTCTTATGTTTACACAGTAAAATTTAATCATCTACAAACTTTTTAAGAGAAACTCTCTTTTGGTTTTTGTTTGAACATTTTTAGCAAATTTTATGGTGTCCTATTTATGCATTCTGTATTTTGAAACTGTACAAAGGAAAAACAAGGAGTTGTCTACAGAAGGATATCGCATGTCATGTTATTATTGCGTTTTACTCTTACTTTCAAATTCAAGTATAAATAAATAACAGACGCAATTTGTAATTCGTCAGAATCCCTATTCCGTTTCATTTTTCGAATATGTCTCCGCTTCCTTGAGATTACAAATAAATAAAGGGATCTGGGATGTTGTTTTTCTTCATATTTATCTTTGAATTGAATCAAACTAATAAAATGCAACGAAAAACTCACAAAGTAAATGTTGATATTGATACAAGACATTTATTTAATATAAACTGACTTGAAATTGAGATGGAACTGGGAAAATTGTATTGCTTTTTCCGTACGGAAAGCGAATCAACAAATTTTGTATTGCGGTGCTCCTTTTTGACTATGCAATTATTATTGTTGGTACTATCATCATCATCATTGATAAACATCATCCGGATCCATTAATATTGGATTCCATTACAATTTAGATTACATATTACATAGAAATAGAATATGTACACACTGTAAGTCTACACTATTTTTATGCCTTCTATAAAATTGTCTATCAATATTCGGTATTCAATCTTGTGATTCATACTGAAAATCCAATTCCGGCTCACTGAAGCAAAAGGAACATGTGCATATGTAATATGTATGTGTGTGTGCAGCAACTGCCACCATAATTTGAATTTACGTAAAAGACGGAAGGAAATAACAAGTTTTTTACCCATTGAACAAAATGCTTACGCAACGTGTTGAAATAAGGTATAATGATGTTCCTACTTTTAATGTATACAGAATTTTAATTCTGTGCTGGTATTCCTTCCGCTTCTTCGACGAAAGTGAAAATGGCAAGTGGAAAAACCATTTCTCGATCTAGATATTTTTTATATCGCGTCAAATATGTCAATGCTGCCTTTTCCCAAAAGTCATTCACAAAATCCAAAATTTTTGACATGTATTTACCGTTCCTCACTTTTACTTTCGTGACATGTTATCTTCACGCGCTAGGTTGCCGTCACTGTCCCTACATAGTAAGAATGTATTTGTATTATACTCCCGCCAGAAAATTTGGAGCTGGAATACCCTCTCAATCTCTCAATGAAGATGGAAAACAGAGGGTTCAGAAGCTCATAGTAATGCACAGTTGTACAACACATATATGCAGCAAAAAACAAATGGGACAATTGAAGTTAGATGAGCTTCTGAATGATGTTGAAGCAAAAAGACCGGGGATCTTCAAGGCTGGATGCCCTTTATTGTATTTCGGGGAATTTAAATGTGACTCCTTTACCGTTCGTTTGGCTGGTGGTGCACCGTCTTTGTCTTTGACGTGATGTGCCTACATGTGTGTAGCGTGTATAGTGTATAGTTATATGTGCACACTAAAATATGTTTACTCAAGTTACGGTACAGGGACGGAGACAACAGAAAAAGTCATTTGCCGAGAGAGAAAGAGAGAAGCCGAGAAAAGTATAAGTGGAAGAATGGATGTTGAATGTGAGAGCGGAGTTTCACGAGTTCTGGAGAAACAGAGTGCGAGAGAAAGAGATAGAGACAAGGTAGTTTCATTTCCGGTAACAAATTGTCCTACTCCTCGTAGCTGTCGCTTTTGTTGTTGTCAACTCTTCGTCATCTTCTTTGAGGAAAACATTGAATGGAATACATAGATGCATAGAGGGAAGCGGAGGGGGAAAATTCTTGAGCATTATGCTAGTCTACTTTCCGAGGAAGCTACATCTGCATTCATCTAGCAGTAATGGCAGTAGTGCCGTACACATAATGGACAGCTCAACAAAATGCAACACACACATAGAGGAAGTGTATCAACAAAAAGAAGGAAAGGAATTCCTTGAATTTGTACTGCTGTTTCGTGCAACTTTAGGTGATGTTAAGCTACATGGGTTCGTTGGACACTGAGCACTCACATTTCCGTGCATGTAGTTACTTACATGTGTGTACAGTGTACAGCTGTGTGCATCCTGACTGTAATGGAGGTGAAGAGATGAAGAGCAGACGAATTGTCCTTCCATCAACCAGTGACAATAGTCCCGTCTTTTCTTCTGTGTACGATGTAGCTCTACAGCTGTTTTTTGTTGTCCTTCTTCCAATAGTTTTCTGTTTCTTCACTCGTTTTTTGCTCCTTATTCTATGTCGTTGTGCCGTGTAGAGTAAAATTTAAATTGAAGAGAAGGAAATAGAGCCACTGTTAGGTAGAAATGTTTTACTCTGGAATTTCCTTGTTGAAAGTAACTATTCGAGTCACTCATGCCATGAATTTTGTCCAGGTCCGTAATGAACCTACAAAATAGGCGCCTAAAGATATGCTGGAAAATCTTTTTTTTCTTCATCTTTGTACTGCATTCAAAGTTCAGTTCATGGACAGTTCTTTACATGCAGCCTCTAAAGAAAGAGTTTTTTTTAAATTCGCGCATGAAGAAACCCCAAAGTACAAATGGTATTTTCTAGTAATTAAAAAAATAATACAAGGTCTTTTATAGTTTTTGAAGCTACAGAATTATCAAAAGCCTAAAATAATATGTATGAGCTGAGCCGTATTCGTTGGCAACCTTGCTCAGTTTTCGCGCGACATTTTAGATCAAAATGAAAGTGGGGAAAGTCATATACCATATACACTCGTAACTACAAGCAGAGATATATCGCAATGGGAAATGAAGGAAACCCTGAATGACATCGTCCAACGGAAATGGAGAATGGCGACTTAAATGTGTATATTATGCCAAGTACATTATGGCACAAGAAACCAAATCAAGAATATACATACCTACATACATACATACATCAGTGTAATACGAAATACATACACTGCATAATAAGCAGACGTGGACAAGCTGGCTTTTCTTTATAACGTATCGTACAGAGAAATGCGAGCCAGCCTTTGGAATTCGGAATCCTCAGAAAATTACATAAGAACAGAACAGAAAGTGGAGAAAGTATGTATATGTATGTGTGAGAAATGAAGAGAAGGCTAAAGAAGAAGAGGAGGGAAGTAGTAGTAGAAAATCGTGAGGACAGGGGAGCACGGACTAGGACATTTCTAAAGGCTTTCTTGCTCAAAAAGATAAGATTGTTCCAAGAGAAATCCCTACTTTCCATTCATTTCACTTGATTCCCTTCAAACTCCCTATTGAACTCCTGCTGCTCCGACTTTGAATTCGACTCCGGCTCCGCTTCAGCTGTAGCTCAGTGGTGTAATAGCACCAGCACCAGCAGCCGGTCCTATTACTTTTACCCCTTCTGCCTTCTACGATAGAAATACCTAATATTGTGGGCTTTCATGTCCCAGTCTCCAGTTTTTATAGAATTTTTTATAGGAAACGGTGACATGGCGAGCCGTGTTCCACATACACTGCCATTAAATCTATTTCACTAAAACGAGGAATGAAAGGCTGTACGTGAAAAAGAATTCGTTGACCCACAGCTGGCTGTACACAGCAGTCAAAGGAAGGAGTGAAAGTATCCTATACCTTAAAAGAGTTGACCATGCATGTGTATGTATATGTATACTTACGCCTACTCATAGTTATTTTATACATTTCAAAGGACAAGAAAATAATTTCTATGAAAAACCCTGTCATCTCATTAGCTACTTTTGTTTGCAGCATTGGCTGCGGTCATCATCGTCGTCGTCGTCGGTGCTAAAACGAAAAAATACACAAAAAAGATGGATCAGCCCATTAGCTTTATTGTATCAATGATTCAGGAGCTTATTAGTGAGGAGTGGGGGAAACTTTAGCTGTCACTTGCCCTGGCACTTGTTTTCCATCTATGTTTCTGTCGCTACTCTCTATATGTGTATGTATGTTAGACTTTTTGGTCGGTTATCTACGGTTTTATGCTTCTTGTTCCCCTTTTCAGTTTTTCCTGGAAATGACCAAACAACCAACATGGTGAAAGCAGAGTACCTATAATATAATGTAATACCGATATATGTATAGGGTATGAAGAAGAAGACTAATTTTGTGGAGTAGATTTCATTTTGGAAATTGTTTAGAAGGAGTGAGTGGTTGCCACTGACATACATAGTCCTCATTGTCATCGTACTAGTCTCGCATTCTCGTGTCCTCGAAGCTCGGAGGTCGAACGTTGTTCTCTGAACGCGAATTGGACGTGGATCCAATTGAGGCTTAAAGTGGTATTTTAGTCGAGTCAAGCGAGTCGTTTCATTTTCATTTCTTGGCTGGAATGTGTGTGTGTGTGGCGAAGAGGAAAGAGGTGGCTCAATTATCTATATTACCTATATTCACTTGAGCGACATATGGACACTCGTATTCCTATTGTCCTGTCCTGTATTGTTGAATGAGTAGGGTGAAATAAAAAGGTAGAGAAGGGAAATGCTGGGAAAACATTTGGCTGGTGAAGTGACCATCGAGTTGTCGCTGTCGTTGTCGATTTGGTTTTACCTTCCACTAGATACACACATATGTATCTATATGTGGGAATTGAATAGTGTCATCATTTTATGCTACCCAGTGTACGTACATATGCATATATGGACATATGTGTGCACCTATTTTTAGGAGCTTCTTAGTGAAAACGCTGGTTTCACTTGTTATGTACAGACGAGGCACAGAGTTAATATATCCAAATCAGTATGTGTACCTGATACACAAGAAAATGGGACTCGTTGGTTCTTTTTGGTGCCTTTTATTTGCACTGTTTTGGCCCGTGGCCACATTCACATACATACATGCATACATGTAGAAGTATGTATGTATGTGTTCTTGCCCACATTAGAATTCTATACGGCACCCACATCTATCTGTACAATATTATGAGTATAGTGCATAGGTATAGATGTATGCATGCACATTGTACGTACAGAGGATTGTAATGATCACAATTGTCCTTCAGCTTTACTCACGCTAAATTGAACTTTGGACAGGAGCAAAAAGACGGAGGAGAAAGCAACGGGGAAAAGACTAGAAAAGAAACAAATGCTTGTTTCTGCTTCTTCTTCTTCTGCTTCCCCTATCTTGCAAATCTAAAGCTGGAGCAAAAAGAGGCGGAAATAGGGAAAGCAAAATGAAGATACCGGACAACTCGACTCTATGTGTGTGTGTGTGTGTGTGTATACAGATACAGATAGTCAACTCAACAACGATAAAATGTTCATTCATTCTACCATCTCCATTTCCTGGCCTATACAAATATCATCCGTTTTCCTCTCAAAGTGGCCGTAGACCCTCGGACCGGTCTAACCGCACAAATTCCATGTCCGTATGTGTGTGTGTGTGTGCATATTCTATTTGGTAGGCGAGCGTGTTGGGGCCTATCTAATTTTTCCACTTTTCTCTTTTTACCATGTCTTTTTTTGCAATTTAACTATATGTACTATGTATCCTACATGTTTGGGGACTTAAAATAAAGACAGTTTTTTATTACTCATCTTGTATAGGGATGCATCTCGCTCTTTTCTCTATTTTTATCTCCCTGAATGTTTGGTTTGCTCAATATTATTAGATTTGCCATGCATGTGCGTTCAATGTATACACATTCGAAGGTCTTTGGAGCCAATAATACACAATCCATTTTATAAATATAAAGCGACTGCGATATTGTTCAGACATTTTTTATCCGACCCTCCACTTCTCTTCTTTAGAATTCAAAGGAGATGAAATCACATTTTTTGAACTCTTGTCATGTCGCAAAAAAATTACTACGGCCAAGTGGACCATGAGGAATAAATTGTGTTTGTACTTGGTATTTGTACATACTAGTGTTTGTATGTATGTACATTGTACAACTGTACATACTACACATTACTATTGGGAGTAGTTGGATGGTAAAAAAGTAAAATAGAAATCAGGCAATTTTTCTTTTTCCATCTAAAAGTTGCAACGAGGCTCTTGCTGATGATGATTATGAGAATGATGGCAATGAGGGCAAGGGAAAGCCTCAAGCTCTAACTAAATTTTTTTAGGAATTTTGCCAGCAATGTGCTTTTGATTTGCTCACTTTATTATATTCTACAATGTTATTTTATTAACGGCCAAAAAATTAGGGACCCTTTCCAATATCTTCGATTTATATACATTATACATATGTATTTGTATCTATGAATGTGTGTCTGGAGGATGATGAGATGAGATGGAACGATAGATGGAAACTACATTGCTGGAAGACGTTATTGAAGGAATTGGACGTAAGAGCAAAAAGATGACGATTCGGCTGGAAAGAGACGTAAAGTTAAATAAAAAAAGTAGGAGAAATAATATGGAGCAAATGAAATAGAAGAAAGAGAAAGTAGAGCTTTGGGACAGTTGTCAGCGTTGAAAGATTGAAAGAGAGAGAGAGAGAGAACGAAGGATGGAGAAAGAAAAGGAGGTGGTACAAGAGCAGCATGGATGAAGACGAGACTGTATAGTCTGTACTCTCTGTGTACACTGTACATGGAAGAGATAAAGATAGAGATGGGCTGTGGACATGTTGGGATTGGTCAGAATGAAATTTAATAAAAGAGGACGTCGTTAAAAGTCCGTATTGGGGTTTCCAAGTGGGAATGGAATGGGAAGCGATGTGTTTATTGTTCGTCTCGGTCGACTTGTTTGGTCATTTCATTGACGACCACGCGGAGAGCCAGAGCATTGACTTTTTTCTCCCTTCTCTAAGATTTCCACTCTCCACATTTTCCCAATGTGGATATAATGTGTGTACTAAACCTAGATAGACTGGACGTACATAGACGTAGACCTGGACGGATGCATATGGCGAGATGACCATCGCCTCTGGCACTCTCTCTTTTTTATTTGTCCAATGATGAAACGATTTTAGCACATTTCTACACACACAACCAAAGTTACCATCATCTCTATTCTGTTTCCATGTAGTTTCTCATATATTTCTTTAGCCAAAAATAAATATTGTGGTCACCGATCGATTGACCATGGCCTGTGTGGTTTGTGTCTTGTCTTAACATAATCCTTGATGACAAGGACAACCACGCCAACTAGCCTTAACGTCGGTTCAATGCAATGTAAAAGTCGTCGCAGATTTTGCTATCTTCTAGTTTAAAAAAGAATTTAGATTAGAAAGTTGCTGACTTTTTTCTTGTTTCAAGAATAAGCAAAGAGAAGGTGCAAGGATTATTTTATGATTAGTTTTCCTTAACTGTACAATGTACAAAGTCTGGCCTTCTTTTCTTTCAACTTCTGTATCTGCTTTATTTGCTTCTATTTTTTTGAAATAGATTATAAATACAGTTTTTTATCATTAGGTTCTTTCTTCTTTGAACTTTTTTGGGTATGTTTTCAGTTACTCCAGGGACCATAAACTGTGCCTACATATGTATATATGTTGGAGCTTTTCATTGAAATTATCAACTATATAGCTGCTGATTTCAATGAAAAAACTCTTAAATAGCTTGTGGTGTCTGTATTAACCGGGGTAGACCAAAAAATGGAGAAAATGAAGAGAAAGTAAAGTAGAAAGTAAGAGTGAATTTGTTTGACCCTGGAGACTCGTAAATCCACAGTGGAGTTAGTTATACATGTGGTCACTGTACATACGTATGTATCCAACTATATATACTACTGATATACATGTATGCATAAAGTCGGAATTCTTTTCCCTTTTCAATGTCTCGTCCACACATACAGAAGGCTGGGAGCACATTGTTTTCTGGTAGATTGATGAGGCTCTGTTATGTGGAAGCTAAAAATCCAAACTGGTGACTCTTGGAATGAAATTCCCATTTCTGGCCCTTTTCTACGAGTACGTACATACATACACACATAGTTGCATGAAATGGAACGTTCCTCCTAAAGGGTCTTCATCGAGTTTGGTTGAGTTGCGTTCAGTTGAATCGAGTCCGGTGTATGTATGTATGTACTTGCACGGTATTCCAAGCATTTTCCATACATACAAAGATGTAAGTCCACATGGCGAAACTTTTCCTCGTCCTCGTGATCTTTCTCTTGATCTAACCACCTAAATTTACTCTGATGCTTTGGCTTCCCCTTTTACTCCTTTCTTTCCCCTTTTCGCGAATAGTTTTGAAATGGAGGAGTGAAAGAATTTCTCCTAATTTTTCTCCTTCTCGTTTTCGGTCAAGTTTTCTGGTTTTCGTGGTTGGTTAGCTAGTTTTGGCTGGTTACTGGCTTGCTGGCTCCTGCGTTCTGCCAAAGTTGGACCTTCAGAAGGGACAAACAAATGGTAGGAGTGACAGTGGGCACAAACTTATATATTTTTCCACGAGGTTTATACGGGCATCTCTCCATTTACTTTTACTTTATTTTCAAAGAAGCGGTCTCAATGCAGTCCAGTCCTGATGGTAGCACTGTAAATCGTCAATCGTGAGGAGAGGAGCGAGAGGAAAAAAGAGAAGGTCGAGCTCTTTATACATACATATGTACGTACATAGTCATACACGGTATCTATACTACATACATAATAGAGGTTCATGGATATACTCTTGCAGTGGCCTTTCCAGTTCTTGCAGAATTTCCAGTATTTGTCCCCATTAGGGATATTTATGTGTCACTACCGAGTTACCACGTAGTTTTCAGATCAATCACTCGCTCTACCTTAAAAGCAACCATCTGTTAATACCTCGACACGTTTTTCATGTGCACCAAAATGTATACTCCGTATTTAAGAAAGGAGGCATGGGGAAGTTCGAAAGCATTAGCATTAACTTGGAATTAGAGGTAAAACTCTTTATAATACGCCGTAAAGTGTTTACATTGTGTTGTGTGAGCTACGAGTCCTGGATTTTATCGTTACATAATGTATTTACGTACAGTTTGTATTGCATATACTATATCGATTAAAGTGGCATAATGTCTATCACATAGCGTACACAATGTCTATCATATCTATACATACATAGATATTCTAAAGATCCAAGGTGGGGAGTTTGGCACTGAAGTTTATTCATTGGACTCATTTTTCACTGTGAGAAGAAGTAATTTTCATTCGGTCTGTTTTCTGTTTTCTTGTCGTATACGCTTGTTCTTTATCCTTTCTTTCTCCTTCGCTCCGTCGTCTCATTGTTAGTCCTCTGTTTTAACCTGCACTCCTTCAACCAGTATTATTGTACATTTTTAATGGAAACTTTTGAGACCGTCCTCTTTATCTCTCTCAAATGTAGGCATGACAATAGTTATCCAGAGATGTGTATAATAAATCGAAGGATTATTTCTTTATTTCTTTGCATCTTCAATCTTAGAAGGAAATGCATGTAGGTCGATGAAATTTTGGCTGAATATACATTTTCTATGACAGCTTGTGAAAAGGGCTGCATTTTTACGAAATTTAGTTGCAAAGAACTTGGCCGTAGTTTGTGAATCGAGCCCTAACCCTTTAGACCACGGTAGAGAAAGTTTGCATTTCGGCAATTCTCAAAATTATACAAAATAGAGGAGAGATTGAGGAGGAGAAAGGCAACCGCCGTTTTATAACAAATATCGGCACTTGAAAGTTGAAACTGCTCACAGAATGTCAAAACTTTCTCCATTGGGATATCAACTAAATTATGAGTCGTGTCATCCAAATGAAAACATATACAATATACAGATAGCATGCACAATGCACAGAGAAGCAGGATGTGGATGTCGTGCCTTGTGCAGCACTTAAAATCTGTGGCTGGAAAAACTATGTAGGTACATCGTGAGTACCATTTCTGCCCGGGTGGAAGGATGAGAAATTGCGTGATGAATAAGGAGCAAAAATTTATCACTTGAAGCTTGCAACTTGAAAATCTGCTTGCCGTAAAAAGCCACATACATACATTTTTAAGGCGGCACTATACCATGAAGCATCTCTGATTTAATTTCCTTCATTACCAATACATAATACATTAAACGACTTTTGCGTTTTTACGGTACAGCGTCCGTATTTCCATTTCCTTTGGTGGTACATTATTCATAATGCATAATAGATGAGAAGTCATCACTTTATTCTCTTTACTTTCTCTGTGTATGTATGTATACTGTTTGCGCTGGGCTTTGGCGTTCGTGTTGTTTGGACGGTTGGTTGGTTAACAGGCTGGCTGGATGGCTGGAAGCGAGCCATTTACAGTGTGAATCTCCTGAATAAAATCTTCCGCCGAGGCCATTTAGGTATCGGTTTGTTATCTGTATAAAGTAAAAGTAGAGAAACGATGTATATATGTATGTATGTATGTACCGGCTAACAAAAATGAAGGAAAGAGTTGAAAGTCAAACTGGTTTATTGTGTCTGTGTCTTCTTATAATATAATTCACATTTATTCATGGTCATGGCCAACGTCTGTCTTCTCTTGGTTTCTTTGCTTTGGTTTGGCTTTAGGATTATCTGACATGTGGCCCTGGCCATGGTTTGGTATGGTATGGTGGGTGTTTGTTTGAGCAACTTGACTCTTCTATCCCATCCAAGGGCTTTTACTTGTTGTTTATTGAATTGGAATTGTGGAGGATGACAGAGAGATAGGAGAAAGAAGAAGGATAGAGAGAGAAAGACAGGGGCTTCACACAGATATTTTGACGATCAAACCGACGAGTGGCTAAAATGAGAATTGGATATGCAAAAGTTTCCTCGACTGTGACTACAAGATAAGATAGAGTCGAGTGTTATTGGAGAATTTGAGGTTTTGGAAATGGCAAAATGTGACGGTGATGGCTTCAACTTTCACTCTCTCTCTTTCTCCACCACTTTCTATCTTCCAGCAACATTCAGATGTATGTGCATACATAGTCGGTTGCTTTCTCCTGCTCGTTCTCGACGTTTCCAGCTCTACTTTGTCTTCATCTTCTCCTGTTTCCCGAGGCTGTCCTTCCCTTTTCCCTTGGTTCTTTAAAGAGGAAATTCTTCCTCTCTGTTTTTTTCTTTCAATGTTGCGTGCATCTGGTTTAGATAATAGATAAAAAGGAGTGCAGCAAAGATTCTCCTTTCTCTTCTCTAAACCTCTTTTGTCCTCTTGTGGATGTGAATGGAAATATAAATATAAATACATGGAGGAAAGGGACCGCAGGCAAAATCCTCTGTTTTGTATTCCGTGCCGTACTTCAATATACTATTGAATGAGAGAAGATTTCTTTTCTCCCATTTTTGAAGGATTCTCTTCAAAATAATGATACGCTTTGTTCTCAAGAGTGCATTTCAAGACCTTTAAAAAATTCTTGGAAAATCTGTACGTAAGTACATACTACATACGTATACGTACTCCCACTAGTTGACTGGCTCGTGGGCTTGGGTCACTATCTATCCTAGCTTGGTAGTTTTTGGCAGATTTTTTAATTTACTTTTGCTCAACGATCCTCACGATAGGCATTTTTGTACTGAAAATAATAGTATTACGAGTATTTTTCTTTCCTTTTTTACTCCCTCAAATTTTCCTTTAATGAAGTTACCATATCGCCAAAAATCACATCCAAAATCTGAGCTCGAGCTCCATGTAATCTGTAATATCGTTAGGTGGAGAGTTTAGTTGAACTGAACTGAGCTCACATTTCAGTTTTTGAGTGTAATCGAGTTACGTCAATTTGTCTGCACTGTACAGTGTACACTAGACCTTCTCATTTTGTAAATCTATGTGAGAAGGTCTAGTGTACAT
>JAQIVE010000309.1:0-41939 GCA_034698285.1 Sminthurinus bimaculatus | reverse complement strand
AGTATTTTACTCTCTGAGTCTGACGTTGAATCACTCGGTTCAACCGTACATTATATTCTCACTCGGTCAATTTTATATTCCATTCTTAACCGGTTTCACTCACATTTTTGTACATAGCTATACATTATAATATGTATATAATATTATATTATTTCATATTTACAGTTTTTCTCCTTTAAATCTTAACTAACTAGATTTGTCTTCATAGGGTTTTCTTTCGTTTTGTTTTGGATAAGGAATTATCATTATTATTTACTCCTTTTTCTCTTGCGTTGTTGCATAATAGGTTGACAATAGAAGTATGATAATAATAATAATGATAACCAGTTGTTCACGACCTGAAGCGGGGGCTCAAATAGTAGTTAAATGGTAGCGACGGTGAAGAAATATATATATGTAAATAACGTGCTTACTCCTTGCTTTTTCCTTTTATCGTTATTATTATTAATCATCAATGTTTTTCTCTGTACAAGTTGTTATTATTATATAATGTAGTTTTATGTACATACACAAACAAAACACTCACTCACTCACTCACTCATTCGCTCACTCAAACTCAAACACTTTTAATCCATCTCTTCTTTCAGTTCTTTATGCCTATCCGAATCTGAATTGCACATGGATAAATCAGTAGGCATCTCGTCATCATAACCTGAAATAGTCACAAAGAAAATCAAGATTGAATGAAATGATTGTCGATTATTCGTGTTATTTTCATACTTTTCTTTTCCTCTCCTAACTAACAGATATGCATTTAAACAATTTACATACTTAAATATGCCACCAGTATCGTAAAATATATTATCAGTAGTTTGAGTTTTACTTACATGACTCCGGTTCTACAAAAGACGGTTCACATTTCACAGTCAATGATATAGGCGAGTTATTTTGTTGATGACGTAGCATCGAGATATTTTTGATACTTTTTAATTCACCGGGATTCCGCAGGAATCTAGTGTAAAGAAAAATACATACATATTCATGCACATTTGTATTCACACATTTGTCTTGTCGTGGCCTTTTTTTAAAGGAAAGCAGACAACGCGAGGTCAAAATACATAGATAGATAAAGAAAGCAAAAGTGAAAACTTACTGGTAGCAATGTCGTTCGCCTTGAACTTTTCGGAGAATATTCACACGATAGTAATATCTGAGAGCTCTGGACATCTTGTCATAATTCATGGATAAATGATTCTTTTGAATACCCCATAGGCGAGCTAGACCTGGAGGATCGACGATTTTAAATATACCCGTCTCTACATTTTTCCAAGCAATAAAACTACTATAACGTTGAGCTGGGTCATTTAAAAGTTGTTGCAGAAAGTCCCATAGCAGTCGACCATCTATATTAATTAAAAGTAAACCGGGGATATAATACCATGTTTCATGTATGGATGAAAACAAAATCTATATTGTCTAATTGAATTCAGTTTTTCACAATACATAATATATTCATCATAAAAAAATTAATACATTTAATTGGTCGTTATTTTATATGAAATTCAAAAAAGGGAAATGATTCCGCAGCACTTACTATTATTATATTCGCCGCCTTCATTATTATTATTATTACTACTGATCTTGTTATTACTAGATCCATGGGAAAATGACTTGGGGGTTGCACTCTGTGAACTGTAACTATTATTATTACTGGTGCTATTACTATTATTATTGTTGTTGCTGCTGCTACTGTTCAGTGGGATGGGTTGCGGTGGTGGAGGAGACGGTGGACTGAGAGAAGATTGGTTCACAGGTGACCTTTCGGGTGATCTTTCACCCACGCTATCATATTCCGAATCATCGGAATGGTGTCCTCCTCCAGATCCTGTGGATGATGACGATGAGGACAAATGATTATTTCCATTTGAATTTGAGTGTTCTTGTGGACTTCCCTGTCCATCCAATGAGGGTGCAGGGCTAAGTGTGACGGACGTTGTTCCATTTTGTTGTGATGCTGCATAGTTCTGCAAGTCTGCTATGGACCAGGGACCTTCAATTAGTAATTATTTTTCACATTGTCAAACACACACACATACACAAGCTGTACAAAAAAGCATCAAATCAAGTTACAACATACAACATCAAATATCATCATGCACTAATAATACTATCTATATATATGTACAATTAGATGTGACAACTAGATATAGGATTCAAATTCAATTTTAAAATATTAGACATGAAATAAAATATACGGAAACAAATCACGAAAAGTATTACATAAAGGAGAGATAGCTACACTTTCTAAACTAAATTAAATGTATTACCGAGACAAAAAGTACTAATATAATATGTATTAAACATAAAACATGTCTACAAAAAACAAAATTTAAGTGGGCAACGAGAGAATAATAAAGAAATGGTAACAAAAAATAGATACAATGTATTACTTTTACTAAATTCATATTGAGTCTAATGCCTATAATATACGGAAGTGTAGATATCTATAGGTAGATAAGAATAGAGTAGGCAGGAGTGCAAAAAAAAGATAAATCATGCACTAGTGCAAGGTGAAATAAATTGCCTAAGTATTTCTAGCGCGTGTTGACTATTATATATATTTATAATATGTACGTACACACATCCAACCAAAATGGACCTCAGACACATCATGTATATATACATTTTTATCCATAAAGAACTTACCTTTATGCGAATATTGAAGCATTCTTATAGATGAGGGAGTATGTGGTGTCAAAGGAGAGTCTGAAGATAATGAGTTCATCAGGAGCTGAAGCGCATTATGGATGACATCACCTGAACACGGAGTTCTTAATTCCAAGTCGGCTTTGGTCAGCAGGCACAAAGCTTTCCCTATAATATTATTGACATAGGCAAAAATAAAAAATCAAATTCATCAGCATCACTTGAACAATCTCTTTATACACATACATTAGTTATAAACGTCTAAATGATAATTGCCAAGCACAATTTTAGTGTGTATATATTCATATCTGTATAATATGTATTATGTATTGATATCTGTACTCGGGTATGAATATAAATAATAGTGGGCTAGAACATGGAAGAGGAACAAAAAAAAACCACACAACCAAAGTCTAAGCATAAACGCTCATCATCATCAACGTCAACACTATTATCATCTCTTTCGTCTTCATCTTAGTATAATATAATACAATTCACTTAGAATTTGCATTGAAAATTAAAAGACACGGATGGAGTTTAACAATAAGACGAAAGAAAGAACGGAATAAAAAAGAGCAGATGGCCTTCTCCCTCTCACCCTCTCTCTCTTTCGCTCGTCTTCACTATTTGTGCCTCCCTCTCCCTCTTCCTCTCATTCACTTTGCATCTACATCTCTTAATTTCTTTTCAACCCAATACATGCATGTATAATATTCTCAAGTCGAGCCTTAATCTAAAAGCCAAGAAGAAGAAGAAGACGTTAAAAAATGCAAGCAGAAGTTTAGCGAGATGCAGAGAAGAGTGGGGGGGGGGGTGTAAAGCTAGCAAGAGACATAAGTAGCTCTTTTTCCTTTTCACTCGCTCACATATGTATGTATGTTTCGCCTATTGAATTAGTAGGTTAACGAATACAAATTTATCGTATATACATGGTGACTTAAATTTAGCTAACCGTACATATCCATAATGTATTTCATGTATGTATTATGCGTATTTAATATTTATAATATTCAATCCCATGATGACAATAGGTAGCTAACCATCGCCACATGCAGCTACAACTTAAATCACATATTAGTATATGTATGCATGCATGGAACATAAGTACAAAGTTGGTTCTTCAATCTATACTACTGGTTTTTTTTGTATTAAGAAGAATAATTAAAATTTTTAGACATGTGAAAGAGCAAAAATATCTACATACATTAATAGAGCCGAGCGTTTATAATGTTACGATATACGCTATTTTTTGTGTACGACTACCTGCTTCAATTTTCGTATTATGTACAACGTGTGAACCACAATAATCCATATCGTTTTTATTGAAGACATATTTTAGGGAATGTTTCATCTATGCGTGTATGTATATATATATATAGGCATACAGAATCTCTGAATATATATAACAATTTCTATGGATTCGTAATTCGTACATTTACATATACATGCATACATATAGAGAAAGAAAAAGATTGTGTGTAAGAGGGAGAGAAGTAAATAGGAACAAAATCCAACATACAAAATACAAACTCTGCATATACATATTTAAATATACACATTTTGAGTGAGTGGTTGAGTGTGAATTGAAGACTATCCAGGAAAAGGAATGAAAAATGAAGTGAATGAGCGGAGTGAATGTAAAAATTTGTCGTCCTTGTGCAAATGCAACAAGGCATAAGGGGAAAAAACGGCCGTCACTTCCTTGAAAATAACTTGCATACAGACTAACACATGCATAGATATACATAATATATATTATACTTATATAAACGTATCTATACATGTACACTGTACACATACAATGTTACAGTATATCGCATTTTGTGGATCAAATCATAACATAACAAGTCTTCTGCAAGCCAGCAACTCACATTCACAACTCAGGTGGCACAACCAACTCCAATTCCACTCAACTCAATTCAATTCGCCGTCCGTTCGTTCGTTCGTAAATATACCTACATTATTACTCACAAAAAAGTGAATGGGCGAAAACGACGACAAAGACGAAGAAGAAGAAGCAGAAGAAATAAGTAAGAGGTGGTCGTGGTCGCAAAGTTGCAAACCTATCAGTGATCATATCACACAACCTAAAATGAACATGCATACATATTTATGTACATGAAATACATACCTGCGTATGCTATACGCAGGTATGCATACACAATCACTTTTCCTGCACACATATCATACCTACATTCGTAATACATGCATACAACATGCATAATATTAAATTGTACGCTAGTCAAATCAACCATTTTGGTCAAGTCTAAAATACAAAAAAACTGAGAGAGAGAATGGAGGAACTCTTTTTTCCTCCTTTTTTAACTAACTATCAATCTATCATTCATTCGTTATTTTCTTCCTCCTTATTCATAACTTTGATTTGCAATATATTATTAGTATACATGCTATGTACGTTTATCCATTCGTGCACAGTAATCTTTTTTTTTGCGTTGCATATTCTGCATACACGACAATTTTTTCCTCCTTCCATTTTCCTCATTGATAGCTGATAGCTTATTGCATCAATAGAGAGGGGATTAAAATTGGGAAAAGAAATACGTAGCAAATCTATAGATAGATTGCTTAAAGGGACACATGCATCAAAATAAATTAAATAAATAAACTGCTGCAGCTCATTATCGACTGTGTGTACGTTTGTGTATGGCAGTAGGGCAGTGTAATATAAATATGTACGCGTGGTGTCAGAAAAGTACATGCATATAAAAACACAGTAATTCTCCATCAATTGCCTGATTACAATTTCATTCTATTGGAATTGCATCATAGAATGAGTGAGTTGACTCAAGACTTGGAGTGCCACTATTGTGCATACACAATCTTTCTCCTTTTCCTCGTTGTGAAAAATTTTTGCGAAAGATAACATAATAAAAATGTAGTAACACGATATAATAGACATGCCTTTTAAATATATTATATAGGGAAATGAAGAGAAGAGAAAGAGAGAGAGACATATATTCGTTTATCTAACCATTCCATTCCATTTTATACACACAGAGAGCTTTTTGGCCAATCTCATGCATTCAAATAATGGAAGTGTATAAGAGGTGACCTATTTCCTGGTGGTGCCCAACTCACGACTTACCATCTCACAACTACTGCTACTGCTATTGCTATTATGCACACTATTGTGCGTACCTATATTTTTTATGTCTCGACTCTCATTTATTCTCATTCATTATTACTCAAACACACACAAAGAGTGCACGCTGTACATACTGTACTGTACTGTGTAGTGTGTTCTGTGCCATTTTCCATGATGTACACACATAGTGGATTCATTATGCATACATTCGTCATGCATAAATGTCCAATGAAGACCAATCGACCGACCAGGAGTTCAGAACAAAATAAGGCAAAACAGAATGGCAAAAGCAGGAACAGGAAATAGATTTTTTGCTCAAAACGAAAACACTGTACAGTAGATATGCACAAAATGTATGTAATATGTATACTGCATGCCGCCTTAACACTAACAGCCACGAGCTAGCACACAGTAGTATAATATAAAATATGTAGCGTGTTTCAATTGAAACGACTAAATCAATATTTGTTTGGAAAACAAATTAAGACTAGGAGCCAGTAAAATTTCGAACAGTCAGCCGCATGTACATTTTACTCTACTGCACTACATTGTATACGTATGTTTATGTATATGTACACTTTATAAATAAATACTTGCGATCTTCATCTATTTCCCCATCACATATCAACAAAACAATATACATATCAACATGGATTTGTCGACTCGTTCTTCGTTTTAATTGCTGAACTATTGTGACAATTCATCAAGTCAATAAAATGTTAGTTTCACGGGCCTTTTTTCTCTTCCCCATACCATGCTAAACTACGTAAAGAATAGATATGCATAAAATTTGGTGTAAACATGACAAATTACACGATGCATAAATACACGCTTTACTAATATCTGTTCTATACATTTTACACATATACGCCTGTTTATTTGCTTGTATACGCTTACAACTGATATGGAAATATATGCATGTGTAATATTGGAATTGCAATGTACAAGAAGGTACGTATAGAGATACAAACAGGCGATTAAGTATCATGTTTTTCACACAGAGTTTCAAAATAGCTTATATATTTTACTCTTTAGTTAAACGATTTTTGTTTCCGTACTAGCGTAACAAAATAATACGACCATATAATGTGTGTATTAATGAATTGCTACACATGTATGTATGCATTTGTAGCATAGCGATTGCAGATCAAAGGCAAAAAAAAGTTCCTCCTACGTAAATTCATTTTCCTTCCTTCATTCATGCCATATTTTACGAGTTGCAGTGATGACGTGTACGGAAAGTTTAAAACTAACGACATAATAACATAGATCTTTATATACTCACCACAGTCTATTATTATTATTATGAACGTTTATGTGTACAAACAATTAATCTTCATTTAAATTGAGAAACACTCACTCACACACACACACAAAAGCACATGGAGTGGCTCATCTTATCTCTATGTACGTAACACACATTTGGAGTCAAATGCGGAAAAAGAGTGATTAAACCTAAGCTCATACTCATAACAGAGAACAGAGGCATAACAACATAACACAGCATAGCAAGCGTCAGCGTCGCTGTTCCTGAACTCTATTTTGTTCCTGAACTTGACTTGAATCGAATCCAGGAAGTAGGATATGAGCCAGTCTCTTTCTGGCTCTCTCTCTCTCTCTGTCTCTCTTGTTCTCTCTCTTGCGCTCGCCGTCTTTTTTGCCAGAATAATGATGTTTAATGTCCATACATATTTATGCTGCAGCTGCGTTTTATACACATACGATATGCATGCATGTACAAGGGACTACTCATTTAACTCATCTCATCGCGATAAGGATAATGTGATATTTATGCGCTACCATATTTAACTCGTGGCAGACATGATAAAAAAGATATTAGATTTATATAAATTATTACACTCGATGATGACGATGACGATTGACGATAAATTAAAAAGGCATAATGACAGTAAGTATACATATACACTACTGTACTTGAATGCAGAAATGCATGCATGTATGATAGTAGCATAAGCACCAACTTGTGTTTTAAATACGTATAAAACGCATACTAAAATACACCATAATATTTTGACAACAAAATTCCAACCTTGTGATAAAGAAGTACATGAATTGAAATGCAAAATATTTATGCGCGTCATCTCAATTCAATTTGACTCAATTCATTTCTGATAATAAAATATAAAAGACGACAAATTGCAAATTTTGTTTCCATATAAAACAAATCATGATGATGATGATGATGATGAAAGTTGCAACACTCTTTCATTTCCTAGTTTGGAGTAAATACACAGAAATCCCAGACAGGGAAGTAGAAACGCAAACTGTGTTCTTTGTTTCGACTACGATATGTATGTATAATGTATATGGTGTGTATGTCTTCCAGATTGCAATTAACTGTATTACAATTCCATACTCATCAGACACTAGGGGAAAAGTGCAAACGGGAGAAAATGGGAATAAAGGGAATTAAAAATTCAAAGAAATCTTCATGAAATCTTGTACTCTATACTCGCTTGCCCTTCTTTCCCTCTTTCCCACTTTCCAGAAAACAATATACAAGACAAAATACGTACACACGACATAGTAAAATGAAATGAAATGTAATGCAATGAGTAAGTTGGCTTTGGCTTTGAATATAAGTGTTGGCTGTTAGCTGAGAAATTACTTGAGGGGCTTTGAGACTTGGGAGGAAGAAAGTGAAATGAAGAGATGGATAGATAGAGGAAGAGGATGAAAATCAATAGCCATTAAAAGGCATGGTATATTTCAGTTCCGGCAGGGCTAGAGAGACTAGATATTTACGAGAGGATTTCGGAAGTCAAGACAGATAGAGGAAAGAGGAAAAGGTGGGAGCGAAAAAAGATTCCCCACGTACATATATATACACGTACTTACATAAATATACCGACATACGTAGATACAAAGTCCTCCTACTCACGATGGAACTAATAATAATAATGGCGATATAAAGGAGTAGGAGAAAGATATTTTCTAGGAAGTTTCTCTAGATATAAGTATGTAGCGGCGGCAACTGGTCGGGTATGGAGGAAGTGAAAAGAGTCACGAGTATGAAAAGGAGGAGGAGGTAAAAGCTAATGTGAAGATTTGTGAACGATTTTTCTCTTTCCAGTAAAAAAACGGAGTGTATAGTGTATGTATGTGCCCAGTATCCATGGGTGTCTATACATGTGTGTGTGTATGTGTATGTGTGTAAAGAGCGATGGTGGCAATGACAACTTCCTGGACTTACCATTCATTTGGAATCGTTCCGTGTCAAACGCAGGGAGGTCAAATTCTCTCTCGCACCAGTTTAGAAATATAAGGACATCCTCTCTACTCCAAAGTCTAGGATCTGAAGCTGCAAAGGAGAACACATAAAAAGAGAAACTATAATAATAATAATAATACTCTTGAAAGCATAGAGAGAAAGATAACATTAGCATGTAGTTGTACTCTCTTTCTCCCATTCTTCCTTTCTTTCTCTCTCTTTCTCTCCCCCCTATCTCTCTCTCTCTCAATGTCGTCATAAAATAGAGACAGGCGACGCGGGTTTTTGGCTTTGGCCAAGCCAAATATGTGTGTACAAAAGAGAAAGAGAAGAGAAAGACTGATTTAGTGAAAAGTACTCGTATGTATATAATAATAATATATCTAAAAATACATCCATAGAATATATTATCATCATTATATAGAATATAACAAGAGTATTAGAGCATTAGCATTATTATACATGGAGTAGATAACAAAAGTGTAAAATATAATATAAAACGAACCTAAGGAGATGGGTATTGTGTGTTTGATGTCATAGGCAAAAGGCAGTTGAGAGGCGAGTGGGGAGGGCAGGGGTATTCTGGACATGGCTGCAGCCGTCGCCGCGACGGCAGAAGGGGACTGAGGAGGCCCAGTATGAGGGAGGTTATATCGCCAAAGCTCTCTTGCTAGTTCTGGGTGGAATGGCAATGGAAGCGGATGTAGTCGCTCCATCCCGACAAGGCTCAAAGGAGGGACTCGCATCACCGAAAACTCACTGTGCTCTTCCTATTTCTACTTTCTATATATATATATATATACTTATATATATAGATATATACACACACACACTGTCTTCCGCCTTTCTCCGGATCTCCACTACCCGGCTTTTCCGTTTCGACTCTCTCGCTCTTTGCTCACTCTCACTGTACTTCTTCTTCTTCTCTTCTTTTCCCTTCTCTCTCTAAACTGGCGAAAAGTCCGCTCGTCGACTCACGAATCCACTTCCTCTCTGATCACCTAGGGACAAACCATTACACATTTTATCATCAAAATCACTACATCAATGCACGCACATAACATAGACACACATTATAAACATACATAGACCTCCGCTCATATTCATTTATACTATAGATATATACACATGTACACTTATATAACACAGATTCACCATCATCTATATATATCTTCCATTTCAACCTACTTCCGCACACACACACACATCTTTCTCTCATGCTGCCTCCTGCCTGCCTTTCTCTCCCTCACTCACTCTTCTTGCTCTCCTAATAAAACTTCTCTACTTAAAATACTTTTCCCTTTCTCTCCTTCGCTCTCATCTCCGCTCTCCTCTCACTCTTTCACCCTACAACAACGATAATACAAACACACACGTATATAGACCAAGTGAACGATAGATATAGAAACACCGTTTCCATTTGAAACGTATAAAAATCTCATATTATCGTCTCCCTTTATGTACTCTCTCTCTCTCCCTTTCTCTTCCTGTGTGTACAAACACATATCATGAATCCTTCAAAAAATCTCTAGTCTTATAATATAGTACGATATAAAGTGTGGCATGAGGAGGAGCAGCTGCAAAATCCCTAAACATTATCATACTTATATTTATCCTCAGTTAAGCACTGTATTATAGCAATATTATTACCATTACGAAACTCTGCTTGATGTGTATACACATACATAAATATATATATAGACTATCGTACAAAATAGAACTACATAATATAAAATATATTGTGTAGATATGCATGGAGTGATGATGATGGTTGTGATGATATACTTTGCCTTCGCGTGTTTGCTCATCCCATGTGTATTGATCACCTATATTTTCCTTCCGGGTTCCTACTACTGCTCCTACTACTACTACTGCTAGCTTTGATCCTCTCCCATTCCTTCACACACAGCACTGAATTCCACCAAATCATCACACACACTCTCTTTTACTTGCTCGATATATTATACACGAGTTTTTATACGTACAAAGTACACACAATATATGTATGTATAATATATCGCTCTCGTCTAAGTCGTCTCATTTCCAGTGCCAGTTCTCCTGATGCTTTAGCACTCTGTCTGTATTTTTTGAATAAAATCAAATGGGTAGATGCATGTACATACATATGCATGCAAATATCACGTATAAATTTAAACGTGTCTCCTTTTCCCTTCATCTCCTAGCCAAAAACTATAGGCACTATACGTAAGTACAAGTGAGCATTCTCACCCATGTAAATAGTAGCGTTATGCAGTATACGGCACATAGTACACAAGAAGAAATATGCCATTTCCTAATAACATACATACATTGACCGGAGTAGTAGTAGTTGTAGTAGTTCGTCTTCTCCTAGTTATTACTTTACTTTTTACTTCCTACTCCTACGTGCCCTATATATTATACACTTTATCATACGAAAGGAGGAAGAATTTCATATTTCATCTGCTAGGCCATTATTATTGACGTGATTTTTTTTTGCATTCATATTTTTCGTATTTAAAATCGTATGTTCCAAAAAAATCTGTGTGTATACATGTATGTGTAGTGTGTACCTATTTAATATAATAATTATTAGAGTACTATTTTGGTAGTTTATCATCTGATCAAATAAAAGTTTTGCTGTAGATTAGCTGCATGTTGTACAATGGTGTGTGTGTGTGTGTGTTTGTGTATCTGCAGAGCTTTTAAAAACCTAGTATTTGCAAAACTTCCTGTTGGATTTTCCTTCAAATGAATGCTGTGTAAATATGTTTAACATACATTTTAGCATGCATAAATTTTAAAAGTAAAAACAATTTAAAGTTTGTTTGATATCATTATTTTTGCTATTGTATAGCTTGTGTAACCAAAATTTGGCCGTTAACAAAGTGCTGTAATAACACTGTGATATGTCTGAATGATTACTTTGAATAAAAATGTCTGGGATATTATTATGATTATTATTTGTTTATTATTGACTGGTCAAGTACTGTCGTCTACAATACGACTGCTACCTATACATAGGCATAAAAAGCGATAAAAGTAATCACTTTCAACCTAATTTACTTTTGTGTGATATCACCATCATCACCAGCACCACCACCTGATATATGTACATGCATATTATGTTAGCTCACCTTATTGACCTAAATCTAATGGGAAAAGATTTTCTCATATGGATATTGCACCTATACAACCTACACCCATCATTTTATATTGAATATTATTGTGAACAAACTATATAGTGAGTACGAAAGTGTTGCAACAAGAGGAACACTCTTGGCAAAAACAAAAATAAACAAAAATTATTATACAAATAAATATTGTATTTATACAATTGTTCTAACAAGTTGCACCGAGTGACAGACTGAGAGAGAGAGAAAGGATTGAACAGCTCGTTCCACACTCACAAACAAATTTTACACATTTCCTTATGCTCCATTTACATACTTAATACCAGAATAGAAATTCTCTTCTTCTTATTCTTCCTTCTTCCATAGCAAGCAAGTCACCAGGTTAGCAAAGCAAAGGCAATCAAAGACTAAGAAGAAGATGCAAAAAAAAACTAGGCGACGAAGAATTATAAACAACCGACGATATATTTCTTTCTTCCTTTCTACTTCTCACCCACCTCAACTTGAAGTTAAACTTTTCTTTTCGTCTCCTTTAAAAAAAGTATGTTATACATAGTCCCGGTGAATTAAAAATAGATGTTAACCCTTATTACGTCTATAATATATGTCACATAAGAGAGAAAGAGAGAGAGAGAGAGAGGCAGACAGACCACATTTTCTTCTTTCTTCCCTATTTTTTTCGCTTTTTTCTTTTTTCTTCCCCAAAGGTTCAAATATGTACACACGTTACGTATATACTCGTATTCATATGTATACAGAGTGGAAAATGTAAAACGGGATTTCCGCTCAAGTTTTTATCAAATTTATGTCGATCGATTTCTGCTACTAGCTTTAGACGACGCGGCTCTCTTCCTCTTTCTTCTGCTTCCTCTTTCTCCTCTCTCATAAGCATGCATAAAAATCCCTATCGCCCACACAACTCAACTCAGCTCAAACTCCAACAAACTCTCTCTCCTTTTTCTCCACTTCGTAGACACACAGACTCTAACTTCCGGCAAAGGACTGCCGGAAGCCAGAAAAAGTTCTTTCTATAAAAAACGGAGGAGGAAAGAAGTGAGAGAGAAGAAGAAGAGTCTTCTATTCCATGGGTTTTCCACAATCTATTTATGAGCACGTTGTCATATAAAGTTCTCAAATTAAATTTTTCTCCAGAATTCTGTATACGCTCATGCTCATGCACATACACTGACACACTCACATGTATGTTCACATACACACCACATACACATGTGAAGCACATACTAAAATCGAATATTTCCACAGCTCTATAATACATGTATGTTTCTACTTTTTTATAATACATAGATACTTTAATAGGATGTCAATTCCTCCAACCATGTTTTCATACCATACACTACCTATTACTACTACATAATTCCTAAAATCCCTGCCAAATTCAGGAAGAAAGTGTCGTTGTGCCAGCCTCACAGTCTTTCTGTTCTATCTCATTCTTCTTCAAACTTTGTACTCTTCTTTTTTCCCCTCTATCACTATTCCTCTCTCTCACTCTAAATAATACATCGTCGTACGTCCTTCAACCCTTGTACTTGAATAGTTGAATGTATGTACACACACACATGTATGTAAATGTTCGACTGACTAATGCAAGCCATTGTCGATACAACACCTACACTAAATGAGGAATGATTATAACCATTATAACATGTGTACATCAACTATCAATCTACTAGTTTCCCTGATCCGTATATTGTATAGAAATTCACTAGAGTAGAGCTACATTTTTCTGATGCTTCTAAACATTAAAAATATTTACAAAGGATTAAATTTTATGCACTCAAAAATACATACATATCATGTGTACAGTGTACAAATGCCAGAGAGCTAGAAAAGAATCTCCGGCTTCATTTAATATGCACAAATTCCCTTGCCGTTTTCCCGTATATATGTAACGAACAAAAAGTCTAAACACTGCATAATCTGTTATCCTTCCTCCTACACATAATATTCATAATGTGAGGCTGATTCTAGCATAAAGAGCACACATCAAAAAGTTTGCCATACACAAAAGTTCAAAAGTGCAGATCCTTAGGCAATATTTATCCATTTATCGCATTTATTTAATTCCTCCCATACACATCTACATTCCTTCTCGTTCTTTCCTTCCTTCTTTCTTTGCACTGAACAATAAAAAATTGCCAAGCTTTGTAGTTTGTAGATAACGTAAAAAACTATACAAACACACAGCTATACATATGTATATATATCAGAAGTTCTGACGCAAAGCATAAGTTACACACATGCATGCAATATCTACATAAAGAGATACCAAGACACTTATTGAAACTATTATGTCTCCTCTGCCAATAAGGGCTTTTGGAAATAGATAAGTGTGCATGTTTTTTATTTTGAATTGAGCTTGTGCGGTGGTGGTTTAGAAACAGGAAAGACTTTCATTTTAAACCTTCACATTCTATTACATGATATTTCACAGCTGACATTACACAATTTTCATTCTACCCTCATTTTTCTCATCGTCGCCGTCGTCGTGGTTGTAATAATATGTATAATATGTACTCAATGTATTATGTTGTCCTTATTATCCAATAATTATATGAATGCTTGCGTTCTAATTTTTCTTAGAGTCACACGACCAAGACATGAACAGATTGCTTAATTGACAATTGCTCATCACCACTTGGAATTGCTAATCCATATAATATAATATCACCTAACATGAAACTGTACAAAATTATTTGAACTGACTAAACTGAATCCAGATTTATAATGGAATATAGTAATAATCGCTGTGTAAATATGTATATGTATATTCATATAGAGATGAATCATATCACATCACAGAATTATTTTTCGCTATCTATCAACTCGAATCAAACCATTGAATTTTGAGACATGATTGACGTGGATTCGACTAAAATACGGTTATGTACCAACTGCAAAAGTCACAAATTGTTATTAAGTCCCACTTTAACCGCGTGAGTTAATCAATAGATCATTTGTCAACATCCTATATATACGAACCAGAGAGATCCCGAAGTTAATCAATTATCCAATGTGATACAAGCTGCATATAATCGCACAAAATATGTATTGCACAAAATGCACGGTGCACAGGTAGGTATTATTTCTATCAAAATGAGTACAGAAATACATATACACTGCAGAACGTTGTCACTGAGTTAATTTCACCAAATACAACGCTTCACGTGCTATATATATGTACAGTTATTTCAATCCATTCGGCGTTTCGTTTCGATATCCAATGTGTTTTGGCTTATAAGTATCACAATGATGTGTTGAGTCACACAGACACACAGACATCAATAATAATTATGAATCTAATTAAGCAAACGAACAAATAAAATTATAATTAATACGGCTAATACAAATCACAATACGACGAGATCCTATTACATCAAACTCTCAAACTCTTGGAAAATCCTTTTTCAGACAGATAGAGATGAATCCGTATTTCCACCAAGTGCAAAACATGAATATATAGAGACGCAACACAAAATAAAAGCACAAAACACAAAACAGTGACCCAATAACTCTGATCAACCAACTTACTGTATAATATATTTATATATATTTCCTTCTTCTTATTTTCTTCCTTGTCTTCTTTTATTTTTCTCACTATAGATAAAATCCACAGTATTAAATCAAGTATAGATTTGTCGCAGTAAAAAATGTATAGTGTACACTGACAATTTCCTTTGTAAAACACTTTAAAGTTTCAAAGTTGAACTTTATAATATTTTGTACTTGTTTCATTCGCTTATAATATTTTTATTTTATGTTGATAGACATCACCAAAGAATTTTTTATTATTTATAATATTATATATTCTCTCTCCACTATCACATAACAAAACAAAAAAACACAGGGGAATTGATTTTCCGTAAATTCCGAAAAATAACAAACAATGTAAAACACAACACACAATTGAATCAAGACCGACAGGAGAGTTGTGGTCAAGAATTGAAGTATTGCGAAGATGAGTAAGTAGTATGAGTATCGAGTATAGAGGAACGAGAAGAGTAGAACTCCAGCAATCCACACAACACACACACGACAACAAGAACACCAACAGCAGGAGTGGAGAGAGAGAATTCAACGTGATGCATGTGAAGGGACTACAAGCGAGCTACTGCTAGAGTATGTCGAGAAAAGCATTTTTCCGCGTTGGTTGCAAAAAATTGCAAAGCCGGAGTGCCAAACCAAACCAAACCAGAGGGGTCTACTTACTCACTCAACTCAACTCAACTCAGTCACCATATAGTTACAATGTATACACTACAGACGTATATACTGTTTCACTGTATACCGCAGAGGAGCGTACGCAACTATTGTTGGTATGTGCGACAGGACAGACAGACAGCCTTTTTCTCCATCATCCCAGTCATATAACTACATATACTACTATGTTCTTCTTCTTCTTCTTCTTCCTCTCTATTTCTCCCTTCTGGATACTCTATTCATACACATACATACTTCCTTCACTTGTATCATATATTCTGTGTATAATAATAACAAGAAACGATCTATGCAATGCAATCCTCCTGTCCTATGCAATATAGGAAATATTCGCTTACTTATCCTCTTGCTAAACATTATTCCTCACACATACACACACACACAGCAACTTGCTCGCTCGCTTTGCTCAACACATTTTTATATGATATTTTATATTGTAATAATAATGGTAATACACTAATATCATAAGCCAAGAAGTCAAGTCAAGTTATGGTGTGTGTAGTAATAACAATCGTGGCATGAATTGTTCCTGCAACCAGAGAGAGGGAAGGAGAGAAGAAAGATGAAAGGGACTACGATTAGATTATTATTATTAGTAGTATGTATATAGATAGTAGTAGTATACAGTATACACATATATTGATGCATAGTTTATACAGACAGAATAAATATAGAGATAAGTACGAGTCATAAATAACATGTGTCTGCCTCTGTCTGCATCTGAGTATTGAGTATATTGAACACGAAAGGATAGTTGTATTTTATTTGCATCATGCATTAATAATTTTTTAACAAGACATTATACCGTAATAACGAGATTAATAGAGTCCCATAATTTTTCCTCTCTTTCCTAATCAATTGTCAATATTTTCCCGACTCTTGAAGTATGGTTTCTGATTATACGACTATTATTTTATTATTTTTTGTGTTGACTGTACAATATACAAATAGGTCGACTTGGATCGCAACATTATTTTGTGAACAAAGTTTCCTCAAAACATTGACTCATATTTATTTAAAATTTAATATGTCAATTAATGGAATCATATGTATGGTAAACGAAGAGCTAAACGCATTATACACTCATTATATGGAAACCACAAAATTTGTAAAGCCAGTGATGCTATTTTAATGGCAGTAATTAATCAATAATGCACATTAAAACACTTTATGGTGCTACTGCTTCTTTTCATTATCATCATCACCTCAACTTATCAATCTCCAATCTAAAAGGAGGGTGAGGATACAACATGAAGTCGAAGGAGATGATGATGAAGATGAAGAAGAAAAAAATAAGGTGCAAAAGTTATCAGGGCGTACGTTTAGGTTACAGAACAAAGCATCTTGGTAGCAGTTAGCAGTCCGTCGCGTCTTTGCTCTTGCTTGCTCTACGATAAAGTCGCGCTCTTACATACAGAGAAATGTGTGTGTATAAAGAAGAAGACTCGTACAGGTCTGACTTTCAGTAACCGGAAGACAACGGGTCTAAATTTCCCGTTAATTCTAACTTCTTCTTCACCTCTCCTCTACTTCTCTCTCTCTCCCTCTGTACTCTGTACGTACACACACACTATGCACATCGATCGTGATTGACTCTCTATAATACACACATACCTATACAAACACACATCTCAACAACAGAGAAATCCTCGAGAAAATCTTACCGCATCTTTCTTTCTAATGCTCCTGGCCTGACCTCATAGCCAACGCTACGCAACCCGACACAACATCATCAACATCAGCATCACTCGTCTCATCTATACCTCCTCCTCCTCTATATCGCCTATTTCATGTTGACTTCCAACTCCTTACAATTCCTTATCCTGATCCTGTTCTCTCTTTCTTTATACGAATCTATCTCCTTTTCAGCACTTTATTCCCATTGCACAGTAATCAAGCGGGCAAGTAAACTCTAACTATCTTGTACATACTACATACTTTATATGGTAAAAAGTATACATACACATGCATTTGTGTGTGTGTGTGGAATCTATCCAACACTCACTAGCTACAAATGTCTGCCTGTACTTACTTGTACAAAAATAAAACAAAATACGGATATCATCATCAGTTGTATCAATCTACAAAACATGCAATAATAATAACTACACGATACACACATCCGATTTTGTAGGTAAGAGAAGGTAACGTAGTCACCCAGCCTTCACTTATCGTTAGATCCAGATTTACAGTAGTCGTTTTTTTATATCCGTACATTGTCTGCACATAGTACAATTATTATGCATATATCTGTAATCAAACTCATCGACTTAATTAAGCCCCCGTAATAACATTGTAGGTCCAAAATAGAAGGAGCAAAAGAAGAAACAAATGCACACACAGTGGCAAAAGGAGTAAAACGGTCTTTCTCTGTTCAATAAATAAACTGTTCCTAGTATACAGGCACAAAGTTTCTGCAATACCTACAAGCTGTGCCTTTTTGTGCAGTTGTAGATAGTTACACATGACACAGTCATGCAGTGTACAGTACAGTACAGTAGTTTATCAATTATTACAAAACGCCTGCTTTGCTTGTTTGCAGTGTTCCCTTTCTTCTTCTTCTTCTTCTATACTTTATACTTCTTCATCTACTCGTCTTTTACTCCTTTACTTTTAGCTGTACGCAGAAACTGAGTCGACCCGGAAGTATCCATTGATTTTTACCTTTCGCTTCCCGTATGTGATGTACCACTACGGTAGTACTACTACCGTAGTTTGCCTTTCTATATGCCAGGTTTTCCTCTTCTTTCCCTACAGTATTTCTCCGTCTTATGCTGACGGGGAAGTTACTATAGAAACATAGTATGCACATAGAATAATATATTGCGAACCTATTTTTAAGTCAAATATAAATATAAGGATATGCATGTATTATGCATGTATAGGTGCGTGTATTTTGTCCACAAAACATGCATAAAGTCGTCATCACTTCGTCACCCATCGTATACTGTGTAGACGATGGGTGAAGTTTATATGCAGCTTAATAGGCGACGGGGGAAAACCAGGGCTCATTTATTCTCTCCACTCACTCCAGGGAAATAATAATTAACCAACATCCACATACATACACACACACACACACGTACAAACTACTTGCATTCCCTACTAAAGAATACAAATAGCAGTAGAAATATCACAGCTTATTACTTCCTACTAGTTAGTACAGTGCGCACACAAACGGAATCAACCTGCCCTTTTCCGCATAAACATAATGGGATACAAAAAATCAAAGGATAATTAAGTACGCTTTTTGCATTGATTTTTTCCATAATGTTTATTGTTCAGCATTCAACCAGCCATTGAAACAATAACATCTTCCTCTATATCTCTTACTGAAAAAATGTTCCAACTCATGAGATCCACAATGGCAATATTATACTTGCATTATATTTATGCGATATTAAATGGTGTCCGATTCTATACAAAAATATGTAGCTAAACACTATACACCTATCAACTTTGCCTAAAAGGATCTATGTGTTTATTCTTTATACATATCAGAATTGTAAATGCTAATACATGAGGAGGAGAGCGTCGTTATCGTTATGGATAATTGCAAGAGAATTTCCGCAATTGACGACTCACTGTGCATGTACACTGCACACTAGAAGCTTGTATAGCTACACCATTGCTTTATCCCTTTCTCTATTAGTATCAGAATTGAGACGGTCGGTTGTATGTAGTTAAAAAGTAAGTACAAGTACGTACTCATGGTATCTGTGCGTAGGTGCATTGTAAATGAGTCTAGAATAGAGGCGATAGCATAATTCAATTATGGATATTTATACACATTGTCTGTGTACATCGTACATAGACAGATGGATGGATGGATGGATGGATAGATACATTTTGAATGGCAAAAGAAAATAGATCATTATTCCATATTACTATAATATTTCTTGTCTTTTTTATATGCATTGTGTATATATTATACAGATAGAATACAACTGTAGAAGCGACCAGATTCATCCATCACCCAAGAACATGCTGATTTTCATGCAGTCTCTCAATCTCTCGTTCAGTCTCAGTCTATACATAATACATAATGTATAATAATATTATTATGTACTCTTGTGCGTTCAGAGTCAGAGTCAGGACACCTCTCAAGGTTTCTCAAGTTTTTGTGCTAGACTCCCCCAAGCCCTAAAAGCATAAGAATACGCGTTAGGAGCTAGAGAGTCAAGTCAAGCACCAAGCAGAAAGAGAGAGAGAGAGAGAGAGAGAACTTAAGAAAGATAATGTGTATACGTAATACAGTCAAAATATTCTATTTTATAATAATGTGGAAGTAAGTCGTCGTTGTCTTATTTTCGTAGCCGCCTCACACACATACAGACACAGTCTCAATCTAATATGTATAATGTAATCATAAGCACTAAGAACCCCAAACCACGTACCACAGGATGAGGCTACTTCCATTTACCTCCTATTTACAACAACTTACAATTAATTCCATAATAATATAAGCCTCCATATATATATATCCTATAATAGATACAAGTTGAGCATGATACCTGTCTTGCCCATTTCTTATCATCATCATGCCGTTGATGTTGGTTCTTGTATTTCCCTTTTGCAAATTCAAATTCACATTCACAAAGGCGTATTCGTCTTTTTTTTGCTGATTGCTTTTTTCCTCTATAAATTTCCAAACAAGCCCACTTTTTGCCGTCCTATTCCTCTTCTTGGAATTGAATAGACGAAAAATGTGTGCCTGAATGTTTAGATAGCAATGTCTTTATCTATGAATTCTGAAAGGCTAGTTGCTAGTTATGGAGATGGAAAAATATCATAAGACTGTACATGCAACAATAAGTGACGAGAATAAAACAAAACGGGCGGAGAACAGTAAAAAACCAAGTCATATTATACAATCCTTTTCACTGTCTCCTACTTTTTAATGTATATAGTGACAGAAGTTAGGATCTACCTGTTTGAGCATACAAATAATATGCATACTTATATAAGTACGTACAGAGTAAGAAATATAAACTCTCTTTATATAAACGCCTATCCTTATCGTCAAATAATGTGAAGAGAAAGACAATGCCATGTGCAAAAAACAGGATTTCATCTGTACACTGTATACATTCAACGTCAAAACAATATTTCCCTTTTCCTCTCTCTGCGGTAAACTATACAAGAAGGGATCGTATTAAATTCAGAGCCAAAAATAATCATAGCAAAAAGTAAAAGATGACTAATGATGAGGACAGGGGAGTAATCAGCCTGTATATATACTGTGTACATAATGTATTAACGTATTTATTGTTATTGTTGTCTGTAATGCGTCTGTATGGTATGGCTGAGCAAGCAACGCCTAGCATACTTCCTTACTTCCCCACTGTGTCTTTTATCTTTCAACGTCTTTTTTCGATATAATTACACATAATGATCTTGTCTATTTGGCACCTTGTGCGTGTACCTACATGATGTACATTGTACACAATATACACATGTATGTAAGTTAAGTACACTACAAGTCGATCTACAGCAATCATCATCACTACTGTTACTATTTATTATTATTATCATTATCAACATCCACGTAACTTTTTTCAAAAGAAGGAATCCTTTTTTCACAACACATAAAACATTAAAGTCTTTATGCAACATGCTTTTTCAGGATAATGTGTGAAATAAAATCACAGTCTATAGTCTATATATTACATGATGCACGCATATATATTACGCCTTTATTCTTCTTCTTATGAGAATTACAACAAAGACGTCTCTTCACCTCTCTTCCTTTCTCTCTCTCTCTCCTCTCTCTGTGTTCCAATTTAAGCTTCATTTCCCTTAGTATTTCTAAATCTCGTTCCTCTCCACTATTTAGCCGTTATACTTTCAAAAAACTCGAAAAAATATTATCATTGTTGTGTATAACTCCTTCACAATCACAACAATTTACAATTTCAAACGAAAATAAAATAGACATAATACTTGTATGTATGTGTACAATTGATCTGATAAGTGAACGTTGAGCGCTTTGAATTCTTTGCTCGGATTGTTCATCTATTGTGTTTTGGGCTGTATTCTATATCATACAGTGTACCACCACCATCACCCAAGACATCTAAAAAATCTATGTAATATTTATTATGTTTGATGTATATGCTGTTACTATTTATCTTCAAATATATTTCGTAACTTTACATGATAATTCGTAACAATATTATAATCATATAAATGAACATATATATATGTACACAATACACACACACACACTCAAGACGAACATTTTACAGTATACATCATCATGAGTATCATCATGTATTCGCATGTGTTCATTTCACAATATTAATTTAGCAACTCAACGAAACAGAGACAGAGAAAGAGAGGAGAGAACGAACGAGGCAACAAAACATGATGATGATTATTTCCGGGTATAAACTCTCTGTGGTAATACTATACGTATGACACCATCGTTCATTTATTTCAACTCATGCCTGCCTCATTCCACCACGGCATGCCATACGCATTCATTTGACGTGTAATGCAGTCGAAATATAGTAATATGCGAGTGAGTATAAAACAACTCCAGTTCTAGGCCAATTGATCAACACACACACATAAACACTGTCTACTTAATTCGATGACTAACACTTAACACTAATCTACATGAACTTTGTGCACCATATTATAATATACTTGATGATACAGTAGAGCACCGTATACACAAGCAGGCCTTGTCCATATTATAGAAAAAGTATAGCAGTAGTAAAATACTACACTACATAAAGTAATAGAATAGACATTCAAATAAATATGTGCCATATACACACTGCTTAAGTAAGTCAAGTCTCTTTCCTCTTCCCTCTTTTTTTCTGCGTCTTCTTCCCCTTCGCTTCTGTTTAATATGAACATAATGTACATACTACATACATTCCTCTCTACTACACACGACACATCGAGACAATTGAAGATCCACAATATGTACAACACAGTGACACAACGTGGTTGTTCCATAATGCATATTGCATGTATGCATATAAGTAGTGTCATCAAATCGGTAGTAAAACTTGGTTGGGGAAATGTGCATTCAATTATTGTACATAGGTATACATACATAATATGCATACACGTATTACATTGTCTATTAGAAAATAACTAGGTAGTAGCAATAGAAGCAGTAGTAGTAATAGCTTGTACCAAGTACTCGTGCACAAATGTAGCAAAGTCGTGTATTTGTGTGTGTACACTTGCTCAATTATGCAGGAGCCGAATCCGGAAGGAAGAATTATTCCATTTTCTATATACTGATACTTTTCTATGGCACATTTTTCCTTGTCCAAAAAAACAACAGAACAAACAAACAGACTACACGAGCTCATATTATATTTGCATACATAATACATATTATATGCATACAATGCACGCTACATTTAGGCAATTCTATCCAAATGTCCAAATAATAAATAATTTAATGTGTGTGCATTTTTTCCTTCTCGCCTAACTAGTTACATACAAGCCTTTTACTCCTTCTTTCTTTTATTGGAGAAAACAAAAAAAAAATTGTCGAAGAAAAAAATTGCTGAATTTAAACTACTAAAATAATAATGATAGGAATAATAATAATAATGATCTTTTTCCGCTTTACTCTTCTTCATCGTCTTCTTTTTCTTTTTCTTCTCCTTCCGTACTGTCAGTGCGTTTCAAATGTCAGGCTCTATTCATTTTTTATTTCAGGGTCACCTATAGGAATTGAGGAAGCAGTTGAAACATAAAGATGGATGACCTTTGAACTATTCATGTTCATGTTTCATACTTAAACACACACGCATGTATATACAGCATACAGCACACATACACAAGAGGGTTTGAAATGAAAAGAGTGTTTACTCTTCTCAAATAGTTATGGTTCTTTCCCTACTAATTCTTTTCAATTTTAACTTTTCGTAAGCATTGCCTTACCAAAAAGTACACATTATGCATGCCATATTATGTATGTGTGTGTGTGTGTGTGTGTACTGTATTCGCAAAGGAAGACGGAAAAGGAGAAGAAGAAGAAGAAAACCTCCGTCATTCAATTTTAAATTTCAACAAATACATCAGCTATTTGCACATCGACATTTCCTGTAGTCAATACATGTATACAATATACTTATTGAACATACATCAGCATAAAAAGTACATGACGCCCCAATATTTTAAACTCGGCACTAACAATGTTTTCATACAATGAATATTGTGAAACATTGTCTTGAAACTACGGATTTGTCTAAAGTACCTATGATGTTGTACATACATTGTACATCTATCTATCTGCTCATGTAAACATCAGCAATTGTGCCATGCCATGACATGAAATTGTTAGAATACTTGAAGACAAGACGTAAGCCTAAGACGAGAGTATGACAAGAGAGTCTGAAAACAAAATCTATCAATAATCTTCCTTTCTTTCGATGCCAGAGTGCATAAGCACACATGCATACATATGTTTGCTTCAATGGAATAGAACACGCTTTGTCGTTTAGTTGCCAGAACAAAGTCCATACTTTAGGATTGATTCAGCGTATTCGTATACACACAAACGAATACACACATATATATGTAATTGAATAAAAATATATGGTGTGGGTTGTGAGTTGATGATAGGAAAACTCCACCGAGTAACCAGCCAAAGTAAAGTAACGACAGCGGTATCTACTTATGTACATGTGTGAAGAACGAAAGAAAAACATCCGACAGCTTTTATCGACTAGGACAAATAATATGCAGATGGATGGATGGATGGAAAATTTGCAGAAAATAATAATATTAATCTATATATATATACGCATTACGCATATACATATTACATATAGAATCAAAGGCATGAAAGTAAAGACAGGTACTCGGAATGAAAAATATTTTGTATATACGATATTCACTACACAACCAATAGCTATCTTCTTGTTCTGTATTTGACTGCAGAACTAAGAATAATATTCACATGTGAGTAAAGTAATAGTGAAGGGATTGCCAAAGTCAATACAAACACTGATAATATGTAACTATGTAAGACTAGTAATGCTATGACGTTTTATATGCATCCCTGTATTCCTTTACTTTTGATTCAAATCTACACGTTCGTCTTTACTTTTCTTCTCTTCTTCTTCTTCCTCTCTTCCCCATTATTGTACAAAAAGATGCAGTTCTTTCCATGTAGATTTAGGTCTTTAAAAAACAGAACACAAAACAGTACTACCCTAAAGTCAGAAAAAAATAAAACAAACGGAGCAAAAGTCCCTGCACAAAGGACACAAAGACACGGGCTGAAAAGCCGCAATCACTGTAACTTGGCATAAAGGAAGTGAACGAGTAAATACGGAAAACTGGAAAAAGAACAAAGGGAAGAAAAAGAGGAAGAACCAAAATTACTATGAGTATAAAGAATATGCAGTTTTTCGAGGGGAAAGAGAAGACTTCAAAAGAAAATCGCAATTGGCAAACGGCATAACTCCTAAACGACTCTCCGCCATCAGTTTCAAGCAAAAAAAGTGTGTAGTATGTATGCAGTCTGCTGAGAGTTGAACAAGCGGTAGGCAAAGCCATTCTAAGGAATTTTTACTCAAAATCTTTCAAAATATCCTCACATGGAGAAACAATCTATGATAAGAGAAATAGAAGCAAAATGCGGGGGATACATCGTCGAGACATGATAGTTAAAAAAACATTCAAATACATAACACATTGTGTGATTATTGTACATATGAACACATAAATTCTTTTATTTCCATTTATTCTGCATGCACACATATTTCATTTTTTATGAAAATAAAAGAAATATGTATACAAGGTGGAAAATATGGTACCCATTTATATTAGAATATTTGAATATGTATGAACTTGATACAAAAAATTTGAAGTAAACTGTAAATAATTGCTCGTTGACCCATCAGCTCAGCCAGTAAAAAAGGAGAGATTATATTATACCTGTTTAAAAAAGCAGCAGAATAAATGGAGAGGGATAGAGAGAGAGAGAGAGATGCAAGACGCACTCTCATCATTTTGCACAGTCGAAATAAGGAAAACTTTTATTTATTATTTATTCCCAGAATGGATAAAACTCAAGAGAGAATCTGTGAGACGAAGTGAATTATAGAGACACAGGATCCTCATAACCTTGGACAAGGCAGGAACAAGAGCAGCTAAAGGAAGGAATTTTCATGATAGGCGAATCATCATCATCGCATGATGTGGTAATACTGCGAGCAAGACAAAGACAATTTAACATAAATTGAGGTATTAAACGATTCTTCCTCCTTTCTCTCTCTCTCTCTCTCTCTCCTCTTTTTTCTATCTAATAGTATCCACCCATGGAGGAAATTAAAAAGTATTCACATACATATAAGCAATATATACATATACTCACGAAAATTATTTCTGGGGTCTCGCTGAGACCGAATGGAAAAAATAAAAAAAGACGAAGAATTTAAGAAAGGTTTGAGTCAAGAAGCGAGAATCAGACATTATAATTCAATATTTTATGGTTATCCAAGAGTCTGGGCTGTCTCTGAGGTCAATACGAATATATACA
This sequence comes from Sminthurinus bimaculatus, assembly GCA_034698285.1. NCBI lineage: Eukaryota > Metazoa > Arthropoda > Collembola > Symphypleona > Katiannidae > Sminthurinus > Sminthurinus bimaculatus. Next base: position 15,084 of record JAQIVE010000309.1, on the reverse strand, counting down.
TACATAGATATGAAGCAATCATAATCATAGGTCATAGGTAAGCAGAAAAAGAAGAGGGAGAGAGAGAGAGAGGATAAAGAATAAAGCACGACCAGGTCTTTTCTCAACGATGTTATTATTATTATTATCCTCATGATCAGCTCAATGAATATACATATTGTCGAACCAAAAAAAAAGAAGTGTTACATATGAGCATAAATCTTGTTGGAGGGAATGGCTATTTTACAACAAAAACTTTGTGTGTGTGTAAGAGTGCGAAGATGCGAGAGGGAACATCAAGCCAACCCACGTTTGCGAAAACGATCGAGTGGTTGAACAGGAAACAGAGACGACTCCTCAAGTCTTTGGATAGAATGGAATGATTAGCTGACTGTATGTGTGTACACATACGTATACGTTATGTACATATGTATGTGTGTGCAAACCAAGTCATTTGGACACTGCGGTAAAAGTTACATCAGGAAGGAGAAAAAGAAGAAGACGAAGATGGAGAGGACGACGAAAACTGCGTAATATGTAATATGATGATCATAAATATGACGATGAAGTTTAAAAACTGGTCTCACAACTTTTTCTCACAAAGTTACCTGAACACTCCAAAAAGTAACATTATTACGTGTACATATATCTATTATCAATCTACAAGAATATTATGTATGTTTAGGTTTAGAGCTAGAGCAGAGTTGAAGATGGATGATCAAGTGAGCCAGTGAGTTAACTTCTTGTTCATCGTCGTCGTCTTCTTCTTGTTCTCCTATCCTAGGAACATATCAAAACTATCCATCTCATACCGCTGCAAAAAATATGTATATTATTCGCCATTTGCTGCCTACCCTTTTGCATTCTCTCCATAACTCGTTCACCACTCTTCTTCTTCTTCTTCGTCTTATTATTATTACTATTTGAAATCCATGACTCGGCTGATCCTTCCACAAGATTTTTCCTCAATCCTTTTCTTCCCCTTGCCAAAAACCTATACTACGTACATACATACATACATACATACATGCATGTTTTTCGCCGTCGTCCATCTCCATCTGAAAAAATTGCTTTTCCTCGTTCCTTTTACATATTACGATCATCATCCCGTCGCAATAGACATGAAGAACATCATGAACAGGAATATTAACAATATGAAGTAATATCTACGTAATACGTAATACCCCTACCCTGACCATACACTATCCCAACATAGTCATTTTATTTCCTTAACCGGTTCCCTTCTTCTTTTCTGTTCCTAACTACAACCTCTATGACCATCTTCCATCTTATGACTTCACCATTCAACGTAATAGGTATGGCTGTCACATTCTCATCATGTTGAACGTTGCTATTGGCGACGACCCCAAAATCGGATCTTACGCTAAGTTGGACTCCCTTTTTACACGCTATACACACCAAATGAACATGAACAGCATCTTATTACTATTGTACGTAATAAGTGTAATGTGTATGCATGCATGCATGCATAAAAAACAGAGGGCTATGATATTTGTTTATAGATAATCGTCGACCGGTTCTCACGTATCAGATTTTGCATACGATGAAAAAGACAGGGTGAGCGTCACTCATCTCCTTCCCGTGTATAAAAATCAGTCTACAGTGCAAAACTATGGAATACGTAAGTATTGTAAAATGCATGCAAAATGCCTTCATTATAAATACTAACATTATTATGTAACAAGCGTAATATATTATGCAAAAACTTTGGCCTATTCCACACAATACATTTCTGTTTACTACACTTTGGAAACTTGAAAGGTTAAATGCCAGCAGGTTTCTAGATTTTTTTATTATTTTGACACAAAAGTGAATTGAACACCAAAGTTAAAAAAGGAGGAAAAAGGAGTAACTATTCAAAACAATGCATGCAAAAAATTGGGAAATGAAAAGAATACTATATATGATGAAACCTATCATCGGAGGAAAGCAGTCATACATACAATCACAAGAAGTAGACAAAGAAATCTAGCAAGATTCATTGGAAAATAAACCGTTACTATAGTATCAGATGTGTACAAATACAAAAGTATCTACATACACATGCACACAAAATATTAAACTTCAATTGCGAATGGCCACACAGTTAAGACGTTCTTCTCATTCAATATGCAGTGTGCCCAAGACTGGTTCTGGTAATAGTAATAGCCGCAGTCATCTAGTCATCATCATCATTTTTACATCTTCACCGTCGTCCTCAAAAGGCGGAAGCGATAAGGAAGTAGGTGATTTATTTTTTGAATCGCGATTGAATAGAGAACTCCCTGTGAAGCTTAGCCTTTTAGTTTCGTCTTCTCTTTTCGTCCACAAGTGGGTTGGATAGACAAGTACATACGTAGATGAAATACGGAGCTTATTTATATTATAAACCTACAGACACAGTCACCACTCGCAGAGAAACCATCCTGTTCCTATTCCCTTAGATTGATATTTTAAATACCTATAACAACTTGATGAAATACACAGAAGCATCAGCAGAGATTCAGGGCGGAAGAGAAAGAGAGATGCTAAAAAAGTTGACTAGATTTTAGCATATCCCCCCAACGTTTACATTGCTTGTGCCTGCCTGCCTGTCTCTAAACGTGGACATTTTATTAATATGATAAAATAAGTAAGTGGGATGCCAGAGCATTATATTATAAATAGAATAGAGAGGAAAGTGTGCTAAAATTTCCTTTCTCTCTCTCTCACTAGGTGCATATCCTCAATAGTTTCTCTTCTTCCTATCAATTCAAATGTAGACTTTAATCATCATTGCTACCGGCATTCAACTACTTCTGAGATGAGATGAGAAAGAAGAAACACACACACAGAGACTGTTCTTTGCATATATTTTCGGCTCTTGCCTTCCCTTCTCCCCTCAACTCATCCTCATTTCCAATTTACCTGCATGCTTATGTGTGTGTGTGTCTATAGCTTCAAACCGTCATCCTCGTCATCACCAACATCAACTAATCACAATAATAAAAGCGCACAACCACACACAAAAACACACAAACAAACATTATGCACACATTCATTTCTCTTGTTGTTGTCGGTTCTAAAAATATATACTTTATAATATATTGTAATAATATTACATACAATTACATATCATGTACATACATGTACGTGTATCTCTCGACTCTCGACAAATCTTTCTTCCTTTGTTCTGCTCCTTGTAATAATAATATCCGCCCATGATAAGTCGCATACCTGTACCTAAAAGCTCACTTGAATAAAAATCTTCAAAGAGGATTCCGGCTTCAATATTTACCGTAGTCTAATCTCAGTCGCTGGTTTATCATCCAACTCTCTTTCACTCCGTGGGACTTCCTTAGAAGCATTATGCATTATCTCCGTAGGAAACTGATTGCCTACTACTGCACATTCCTATTGTCGCTTATGAGCATGTCCACAGTATTTGCACTCTTCCCACCGAATTCACAAACGTCCTTGTTGTTGTCCCTCTTTCTCTCTCTCTCTTATGTTCTTCTCGTCTTATTATTATCGTTCAACAAAACACATAAATGCTACACCTCAGATATATGAAAACAAACTTGACATCCGTTGACAAAAACAAAAACTGACGGCAGACTCAACTGTACAAATAAATATACTGTGCATAAACAAAGCACATGATAAATATTTGTGGAAGAATATCAAATATTGTGAAATAAGTCACATGTAATTGAACTTTAACTTCCTCAAAATTACAAGCAAGAAAGTTCGAGTTTAATACCCCGATATATTCTATATACGTACATACAATTCTTGTAACATGTTATTAAAGCAGGAAAAGATCAACGAATGACAATCAAACAGAATAGTTCTTTAGGCGACAAATCATGTTAATCTCTTTACCCCTGTCCACTAACAAGAATACATGGAAAATTTTGTTTCCTCAGTCAAACTACAAGAAATTGTGTGGTAATACAACCCTTTAATTACAGTGGGTTATTATAATATAAATGGTTATGATGTGATGTGCTCACGCGTCCACTTTAATGTATCATGTATATACTATACATGTACAATGTACAAGATACAGCGTCCCGTAGATATCTATACAATCTCTTTTGTAACAGTATCAGCAAGCATGCATCATTGAGTCATCAACTAGTTCTTTGTTACGCCAATATATAATATTATGCAGATATAATGAAACAAACTAACAAACTAAATAAAGTAAAAATTACAACAACTTGATGTTGCTTTGTTCTTACTGTTCCTCTCTGTTCCTTGGTGAGTACAGCTAGGTATTGTGAACTGCAATGATGGTTGGTAGTTGATCATCAGTATAATATCCTCATCATCATACGAACTGTTGGATTGGATTTGGTTGAGTTGAGCCGAGTGTAGATAGATAGATTGTTCGATCGCTTGTTTGTCCTGCAAATAATAATAATAATTGACCTATATAAATACAAACATTCCCTCATAAGTAAATAATATAGATGTACATACATAAGTACTTTGTACAAACAGTGTACAGGGGTAACAAAAGAAGGAACCAGAAGGAACAAGTGCCATTATTAAAAACTTGATAATTGTTGTATTTAAAAATCTCTTGGAACAAACTCAGAGTCTCAAATCACTAAATTGTTTTCCTTTCCAATGCATGCCATACCTATATCCATGTTGGCTCATTCATTCGATTAATTATGAGCAAAAGAAAACCAGTATTCAATTAAAAAATATGATGCGAACTACACGCCAGTCAGACGGCTGAAGCCAGATAATATTCAAAATGCAACATTATTAACATACATACATATGTATACACACTACATTTATTTTATATAAGTGTCAAGAAAAAATCCCGAAAGATATTTTACGTATGGAAAAACTAAATAAATAAAATAACAGTCCTTTGTTCTAAAAGATAGATAGATACACTTCCAGGTTGTCGATTAAAACAAGAAGAAAAAAGGAGAAACGAGTTTTTACCACTACCTAGACAAGTTGAAGACACAATATATATTATAATACCTGTTCGTCATTCCAATCTATTCTATTCCATTCCATTCTTTATCCTATCCATGCGGAATCAAAAAGCAACAAAAGCAACTGTATAATATACAGATGTAGAATTTTTATTGCTTTTTCATCATTATCATCAACATACCCAGAAATCTGAATCTAAACACTTTATCATTCATGATATTTTATACACTATTTACTTTCTCACAGCTGTGAGAATGTATTATTGTATGTACATGCATTTGATTTTTTACATAAATAAAGCTAAAAACATTAAACATTAGTATATATATTGGTACATATCCGCATCTACAACCAACTGAGCTTTGAGATAAAGATAGAGGGGGGCGACAAGAATTCCAGGATTTTATATATAGTGACTTTGTTGAAAGGAGTAAATAAGTAAGACAAATGGAACTGGATTTTTTTAGCCGACCTAAAGCTACATGTAGTGCATAATAATATGTAATAATAATCACTATAATATATAACACAGTACCAAGTACGATTGCCAAAGTGAGAGAGAGAAAAAACAGGGACAAAAAGCATGAATTTCTTTGACTTGAAGAATGCAGAGAGCAGGAAGGAAATTTAAATGGATCATATGCGAACGATAAGCTCACATGTTTATGTCTACAGTTTGAATAAAAGTATAAAGTTTTTGCCAAATATATAATCCCCACAATATACATAATGTATACACACACATTGCACATGTATACATACAAGGCTCATATAATATACAGAGTGATCTAGGACAAAGGTGGAAGTGTAAATGGATTGAACATTCATAACAAAACATAATGCAGAATTCAGAATGCATAGAAAGGCTCATTACTACCATTACCACAAACCAAGTCTTTCTTCTTTGTTCCAATGATCCTAATAATATATGTATGTACGTAAAATACAATATAATATTGTATAATGTCACACATTTCGAATAAAATGAAATGATCTTTGGATATGTTTTGACTATATTATATTTATTTTGCGTGGGAAGAACCTTCCTAGGAAACTTTGAACCACCAAGCTAGATTCACCAAATATTCCTATTTTCACAATACTCTCAATCAACAACAGAGACGAAATGTATAGAATTACATATAGGGAAGTGAAGAATCGATAAGAATAAGACCAAGTACTTACACACGTACATGTGTGTACACATAAATATATAAATACAAAGTTCACCACTTGGAGAGTCGGAGGAGGAAAATGTGTGGCAAGAATATTTTCAGCTACCAACATACATACATAAGTAATCGGAATCCGGATCAAGAAAGAAGTGAACCTGACTAAAATTAGAATTTTATAGAGTGCCACTTTACATGCCACACGGACCGGAAATATCGTGTCGTACAGGTTAAAATATGAGGAACGAAGTGACCAACTAGGTCCATTTTTATTTTTGTTCACAATATTACTCTCTCTTCCTCTATACTTTTTTACTTTACTTTTTGCTTATACTTATAATCGATCCACTGAGGATGGAGGAGTGATCGATGCAAAAAATAGCATAAGACCTGAACGAAAAAAAACCAGGAATAGGTGCCCATACATAGAACCATTTCACAAAAATAGTACACATAATAATAGTTTAGTCCGATTTCGAACACGCTAGCGGCTTCCCTGCATACATACAGCATACATTCCATTTATTAGTGTACACAAACTGCAAACTGCTCCGTGTGTATTGCATTGTGTCGTGTTGTGTTTTGTACGATATATATAAAAGATGGAAGAAGAAAAACCTATTTATACACGTATATGTATAAGTATATGTGCAATAATAATCACGGAAAATATTCACCATTCCGTCTTTTTTCTCTCGTCTTCACAAGACTTCCTTTTATTCTTTATGGATATGATGCGGATTATAATATATTATTTTAGAGGGAGATTATATACATATATGCGCCTGTTTATATATAACCTGCCTCATTCACTCCCACATATTTACTATTCGTATATATATATATATACATATTGAAATGAGTTTCTGCTGTGAACGCATCCTGTATATTCTGTATAGCGCGCAAAAAGGAACAAGAGCAACTCATACATGTATGTATATACACATGCTGAATGGAAAGAAAGACGTACGTGCTTTGAGTCATAAGAATTTTGGTTCCTTTTTCCTCTGCTTTACTTACTTTGCTTTGCTCTTTATTCAATTCCTCACAAACAGACAGAGAGAAAGAACAGCACATGGAAAATATAGCTCAGAAGAAACGTTCTCTCAAAAAAATGTTTTTGGCCTAAATAACTACGGAAGCGTATACCAACTGTTCCGGCTTGCATGCTATTTTTTCCTCCTCCTTCTACCACTATATATTTCTTACTTCTCCTTCTTTCTGTGTGCTGTTCTTATTTTTCCAAACTGCACACACGTATTTAGATTCGTATAGTATGGGTATGGATATACCGTAGAAAAGCTCAGACTCAGAGTCAACCCTTTGACTCTATATAAATTGAATATGTGTTATGTGTAGTAATAGTATAACTACAATATCAAAGTTTTAAGTAACATTTACCAATCACAAAACCAACAGAATATATCACTAGTGTATATAGAAATTACATGAATTTCTAGTGGTTTATGGCACAGCACTGATATTGCTTCTGTCTGTGTCTGTCTCTTGCTCTTTGCAGCATTATTTAGATGAGACCTTTCCTTTCCTATTTTGCATGTCGCAAAAGCTCTCTGGCTGTCTATCTTACCTCCGTCATGTATAGCAAATAACAAATTAAATCAGAGGTGAAAAAGGAAAGGATATATACACATAGATAAAAAAACGTGGCAAAATGCAAATCAAATCGAGACGGATAAAAATAAAAATAATCCAATTTGTAATTCACAGTAAGAACACAAGGAAATGTCCGCCGCATGTTTATGCAATTACATATTCTGTCAAAAATAATAAATATGTATGTATGAACATACCTATACAAATATCGAATATTTTTCTAAATATAATAAACCAAAATAAGGATAAAACCACTACAAATTGTACATCTTGGGCTGTATTCTTACGTTTGAATAGTTACGTTTTTATCTATTATCCTTTGTCATATTATTGGTCCCCTTGTCTTGTAATTGTGCACTGTGTGTGTATTCATACTCTCATTATTAATACAATCTGCAATAGATCTCTCACCCTCTACTTCTTTCAGTCGGCCGTATATGTTTGTCTATGTGGAAACACAAGATAAAGATGACAAAGAAGAAGAGCAAAGAGTATGTGCGTGTGTCTTGTCTACATGAATGTAGATCTTCCGCCTTTGTCTATTTCCTTCCCAGTTGCAAATATCTTTCTTTCTCGCCTTTGTCTGCTGCCTGGCTGATGTGCTAATGTGTCTCTCTGCCTGCTCTTGCTTTTTTACTCTGCCTCTGTCTCTGCCCCCTTTGTACATACTTTGTTTCTTGCCGTATGCGAAAATAGGCACGATTCATGAAACATAAAACCTGTGACTGAACGTCACGCTGAGACAATTTTTGAAGGAAGAAAGAAAGGCAAGAGAGAAGAGGATTTGGGGTCGCAACTTAGTGCCATAATTTCTGTCCTTGAGTTGTGTCTTCCGTATCCGAACAACAAACAACAGCAGCAGCAACAACAAAGCAAAGAGATGCAAAGCAAGAGAGGCAGAGAGAGAGAGAGGAGGCAACAAGAGCAATAGTGAGCAAAAAAATAAATAAATAATACATTCCGCGCAAGGAAGAAATAGAGCCACGCACCAAATAACATGAGAGATTTTCGTCTGGCCTACACAACATGAAAAAAGTTTGTATGTTTTTTTTTGCTTCTAAATATTTTCTACATGTATAATGTATATCGCTCGCATATATTTATACAAATATAAACCATTTAGAGTTTCAGACTGTGCATGAGAGAGCACTTTTGTACAGTCTGTTATGCATCTGTATGTATGCATGTACAAAATATATGCCATGAATTCTTGATGCGGGCGTATGTAAGTACAGATGTAAGAGTAAATTCAATTTTGTTAAACTCCTGCTACTTTATCACCTTCGCGTCATATTAATTCAGCAAATAATGTACCTCCAAAGCATAATGTGAGACATGAAAGTATAAGGAAAGATGCTGTGCAGAAAGAATAACAATCCTCCATAGATTATATAAATATAGCTGCACGTATGATGATGGAGATGACAAGTTTATTCTATTTACACAGACAGTTTACTGCAATGTGTGAAAAATATTTATTGAGATTCATCATTCAGCAGTATCAATTTTAGTCCTCTCCAGTCTTCGCCGTCATCCCAACCACAAGCTTACGTAAAAAAGGACAAATATTCCAATCCCCTTTCTTAATCCCATATTTACCCAGACCAAAGTGTGATTATTCTGTGTGATTGTTGTAAATTAAATACATAATAAGTCGCGTCATTAATGGATAGACAAAGTAGTGTTTATTTATTAGTAAAAACAATGCTCCTCAAGGTAATGACTACTATTATGTATGACCATTAACCACTTGATTTTAAGCTGTGTAATTTTATCACTGTTCACTAAAATAGGCTGAAATACTAGCATGATGTACATATACTTAATATGTACACACTTGATTGCTAACCATATTTATACACTCTCAATTTTTTTGCTCCTCTTCAATACCACAACGAACAAAAACCATTGTATTTGAAACACAGAGCATTGCATGCATATTCCTATTGCTCCCACTCAATTTCTATGACTTTCTTCGTATGATCAACTTTCGATAAAAGATCAACGGAATATAAGACCTAATTGTTAATATGACTCAATCTTGTACAACATTCGAATACAAGATGCATGTATGCGGTCAAATTAATGTTGATCAAACATTTTGCATATTATTATGATACACAAACTGTACTACCATTGTTTCATACACGTACATAAGTAAAAGAGTGAGAAGGAACGGCCATATATAAAATAAGTGCAATATATCAAGACTAATCACCGACCCAAATATACATACATACAATAAAGCACAGTCAAATCTGGTCGTTCATACATAAATATCAAGGAAAAGCAGTACACGAAAATAGTTGGAAAGCTTTCCTGGTTCCTGTGACTATTTCTGATTTCATACTTCATACACGGCAGTGGTGAAAGAACTGTCTGCACGCGAAATAAAATGTATATAACACCAGCAGTGGTCGCAAAGTGTGCACTTTCTGGAGGAATACTAAAATCGGATATTTCGCTCTTTTATCACAAATCACGTCAACGCATATATATATACACACATAATACATATTATCCATGGTACTAAACTTGCTAGTACTAGGTACATGCATACCATGCCTGTATTGCGAGCGTTAGCTTTGTCATTACTGCCGAAACTTTTGAAAAGGAGCGTCAACTACCATCTAAAAACAACAAACCATTTTCTCATATGTTCCTATTCATTATTCCACAGTATAGACACACACAATTATTATGCATTCGTATGTAGTATGTACATATACTTTTAACATACTTATAACATAATTATTGTTACATACGACTCAACTTTACCCAAATTGGGTCTATGAAATATGTATAAAAAAACGTGGTACAATAAGCGCTAAGTACAATAAATATGAATAAGATGGATAATATATTGTAACATTAGAGAAAAATAGAGAAATACGTGCAAAATACAATACTTGTACATTGTACATATAATACACATTACATACTCGCATGAATTCATAAAAGGAATCCATAGAACATTGAATCTCCTTATTTGCCAAAACCATATAATGACATGTGCAAATTATTCCATTCTCCTCCCTGAACTCAGACTCTTTTCACAACAGAGAAAATCTAAGTAACTGACTCACACCCACATAGCTCCTTCCTTTATTAAGTACCAGACGTACATATGTACATCGATTTACAATCATGTATGTAATGTACGATAAAGTCATGCACAGTCATATCTCACGCGTGTTCCACAACATCTGAAACTCGAGGATGGGAATACCTTAATTTTAACATATTATTCAAGAGTCAAGAGTTAATATACTCAAGCGACGTTTCAGATTTTTGCAAAAACTGATTGATGAAACCTTACAATTACAATGCACCTTTGACTGTTTGACTCGTTGTGTTGCTCTTACAGCATACCCACATGAGATCATATTATATGTATAACAATATGGCAGTGGGAATCATTGTTGCAGCAATTGTCTGGATTGTTACATGACAAAAAGCGCCTTCTTTTTTTGCACATAATATCCTGATCATTTTATTTGATAGATACATACTTTGAATTTCAAACTCTTGCCAGAGTACAACCACTTGTACATATATAAAATGTATGTAATGTGTCTTACTCTTATTATCATCATGATAACGATGAGTTATGGAAACACGTACATACATACCACATACACATGCGTTACATCATGACTTGATGAATTCCTTTTTGACGCTGTCTTGGTGCATCATCCCATCGTTCATTGTAGTCTATTGGATTGGATTAGCAATATATACAAAGCCATATCTCACAATATCACACATGATGTGCAATACATAATATTCAAAGGCATTACTTATTGTTGGTAGAGGGAAGAGGAAGAAGAAAAATACATGGATATAGTGAAACGTCCATCTGTCCATCTAACTATCTGTCTATACTTACTTATGTATACCCCATTGTTTTGTTTCATTTCATTACTACAAAATGGATACAAAAAAATTCGTTTATATATGCCATTACACATCAAGAGGGCACAGGGAACTTCATTCACTGCATTCATTATCATGATTATCAGTACAATGTCCATATTAAGTAAGATGGTGCAATCACAAATGCGATCGTAATTATTTCCCTCTTCAATGTAACATATAGTTCTATGTTCTATACATGCACGCATAGGGTGCATTTATTCTATTCATGCGTTTTACACACATAAATGTGTAACAAAAGTAATAGGGAAAGACATTTTTTACTTTTTTGTGTGAGTCTCGTCCCTTCTTCCAAAGTATTGGACTAAATAACGACGACGAATAAAAAGGAATGGGTAAGAAAAGACAATGCAATCGTGCATAGGCAATACACTCTATATATTATGCAGGCGATGCAGGTCGTATAGCTAAGGAAGTACTGAATGTAACCATTTGATACACATACATATAACTATATGCACCAAGATTTCATTGCATTGTACGTAATGCAAGTCTTCACATGGTATTTGCCTGCATACAAACACCACACACACACACACGAAGAGAGGACGACTAATTACACACATTTTGACTGCTGTGAATGTGTGTGTATGTCTGTCTGACTGTCTGCCTTCCTCCATTATGTACACGTATTATGATTGAGGAAACTGTGTTAATGCACCTCCTCGGCAACATGATACAAGAGGAGACGCAACATAACGCAACACACAACATCTTGCAAGGACTGACAAGTTATGCAATATGCCTTGCAGTAAAATCCATACAGAACAAATGTAGACATGCATAGTATATAGGATAATGCAATAATAATAATAATGATGACATGATGCGATATGCGATATGTGTGAGAGATGATGATGATGATGCGGTATGATTTGATATAAATGACAGTAGACATACAGGACGTTTATGTCATATGCACATACTATACTGCAATACGAACATACATATATCACAGCGACCCAACGTTCAGTACGCCGACAAGGTGCATTCTATAAAGGTGTATCCTATATCCTAGGAACACTATCTACCTACAACACCTATATACTTGGTGCTTCTTGGTGTGATAGACATAATATGTATGTATTACTTCTGTAGGAAGGGGAAAAGAAAAAAATTGTGCATAATATATGTAGTATCTTAAATATGGTAAAAACCTCTATTCATACGATGATCTACATTGACAACGCTTACAAGAAACTAGTTACGTGTTACACACTCACTCTCTCTGTATACTCTGTACGTTTGTGTGTACATAGTTTGTCTCTTTGTATTCACAATTAGTTTTTGACTCTTTAATTTATCTATACGATGCTCGAGGCTTTAGACGTTAGCCGTCAAGTGCTAAATATCATCATATCATCCACACTTTACGACTTACACGATGTCTATCTCATTATGATATATTTAACAGTCATTATAATATTACTATATGTAGTATTCATCATTACGGGGGACGATGAAGCATGGAAAAATTGTACTCCAAATTGCAAATCATGCTGCCGTACCTGCTGCATTGTTAGTTTGCGGAAGGAAGAGTTCATATCCATATGATAGCCAGACAGAAATTGAAATTAGGGTAAAAGAAAGTAGATCGATGATAATGAATCTTATTGAGCTTTCGTTCGCACTGTTAAATATACATAGAGCATGCACATGCATGCTTTTACATTGTATACTACAAATATGTTGTCACAAGGGGAAATCGACTAAATAAAACAAACCAATGAGTGGAAAAGAGTCTATGCACATAATATTACCATATTCCAATCTAATATTAGAAAGAATCGATCCCTCGTTTTATATATACACACATGATGTACATATTATATATTGGTGGAGTGCAAATAAATAAAGAACGGTTCTCCATGAGCAAGTACATAAGTCAAAATAGACACACTTGAGGAGGACAATGAAGACGCATTTATTTAGAATGGAAACATGCATATAATTTTGAGCCAGTCTTATAGAAATTCAGCCATAGAAAACGATGGACTAAAGTTATGGGGAGAGAAAGACGTGATGACATGAGAAATGGAAAGTCGACACATTATTACTATGCATGTCATATCGCTCAGTCTGTCAGTCATTGGCTCATTCATTCATTCAGTGCGATGACGATGCTGCTCCTAATACACAAGAAGATTCAATACTTGACATCCGTCATCCGCAATCCGTACACAACGACGTACATCCAGAATACAGAATATGAAGAAGAGAAAGAGGGAAATTAAATTGACAGGCGTAAAAGGAACTGATACATGCACAGATATGCACACATTATGTTATTATTTTTTCATATCTCATAAATACTATCAAAACAATTCGATTCATGGGTGGATTGGATTCTTAATATATACCTAAATACATTTTCATCCGTGGTTATTAGTAGAAGCAACTTATCCAAAGTATGTATACACCGCCTATTTTTATTTACCTAATCGCTACACGCGCATTTCCATTAAAAAACATGAGCATAATGGAGACAAAAATCCCTTGTTATTACAATGTGCAAAAAATAAGCGCTAAAAAACTGTACATGTACCGATATGTATAATGTATAGGTATGATTCTATATACCCAAGGAATTGAATTCGATAGCGTATTTAAAGAGCTAAAGATAAAACAAAAGGAGAGAAGACAACACACCCAAAATCATTCGACAGGCTTTATCTTTTCATCGTCTTACATACATAATATATACTATGATCTATGATATACACAAAGTGCATACCATGGATTCTATTATAAATCTATATAAAAAGAAGGAAGAAAGACTCTCGAGTTAGGCAGATAATAAATAGACAATCCATTTTTTCCCAATAGTCACATCATCAGACTGACACAGAGAGAATTCGACTTCCTAGTTTCGTTTCTTTTTATATTTTGAACGCTGAGGTCTCGCGTGCTACCAACTACACCAATAAAGCGACAGTGCCAAAATAAACCATATTAATACTTTTCAGTATTGGGAATCGCCTCCGCAGTGCTTTCTTGCTCATAGTATAAGAAATGCTTTCGTTGTGCTTGCTTGTTTGCCTACCTATAAGCATACCATCCATTTTGTCGTCGTTGTACAATATATAGCTCACCGAACGATTGAGAGACACCAACATAGAGACACATGTGAAGATGGAAAGGAATGAAAACAGCGTGTCTTTCATTTCCCCTTTCACACCTATACAGCTAATACACGATACGCTATGAAACCGTAATGTACAATATATATTTGTATAGCATGTTGTTCAAATAGTCTCTTTCTTCGATTTCCAATACCGATGAACATAGAATATTATGAAATAGATGCATATATGTATATGTACATACCCTTAGAAAAAAATCTTGTCAAAAAATCTCACGAGATTTTGACACGATTTTGGTCGAAAATCTTATCAACTTTGATCAAATTTTGATAAGATTTTCATGAATTGTCATG
>JAQIVE010000308.1:0-41968 GCA_034698285.1 Sminthurinus bimaculatus | reverse complement strand
ATTAATGTAACAAAATGTAACGTTTTTTCCGACGAGACCCCCCCTTCGGAGCGTTACGTAATACTTTTATGGTCCCTAACTAATTTGTTCTGAATTATGAATGTGCATATACACAACTCTACAGCATACATTTGTTATAGTTACTCGGAAGTGCTCACCAGCCAGATTCTTCTAATTAATTTGGCTATAATATGTAGTTTATTTTTATTCTGTGCAGGAAAACGCAGTCTACGTTACTTAGATTTTGATTCAAAAGCCATAGCTATAGTATTGAAGGGTTGAGTGATAGATACGTTAGATAGGCCCCGTCCAGAATATAATAAACTTTGCTGCTATTTCCTCCTTTTATGGAAAATTTAAAGCATGCATTGATGTAAGTATGTATAGATACTTGTATTATACTATGTCAGGGGGATTTTGTACCAATGATGAATGTGTACAATATGTAGTTAAACATGTTTGAACTTTACAAATTCTCTGCAAATTGTATACAATCACTAGTGACTCGTAATTTATACAATCATGGATTGTAGAAAATAACATATATCGTGTCTATTACAAAAAGAAAGGCTGTCATTTCTCCGATTATGGTGAAAACCAAGAGATCGTTCAATTTTTTGGCAATGTCTGTCACTTCATTGGAAATGAACTCTACTTCGGATTTCGGATAGCATGCAGTATGCATAGACAAATCCAGCCCTTCGGGGCACCTTCTATTTTTATTTTGTTGATTGCTACCTTCTTTAGTCTAGAAACTATCATTGTTTCTCAACTTTTTTGTTTTTTTCGACTTGTCGTTTTTTATGAGTGCTTTCTAGTATGTATGTGTTTCTCATGGAAATGAAAAAGACAGTGTAGCAATAAAAATGAAAATGTCAAAATTAATGTGTGTTTTTAAGGTACATATTATACGTAAATAGTCGAGAGCTTAAGTAAGACATCATTATAAATTATAACTTGTAGAATACACATGACATTGTATTTGCATTTCATGTTCATCAAAAATCGAACTAGGAATAAACATCACAATAGCTCAGTTTTATGCATCAAGAGTCCCTACGTTTTAATAACACAGGGCAGTATACGGCTTACTACGTACTTACTAACGTGACGCAAATTTGAATTCATATGTAGAATGTCAAAGAGAGACAGAAATACTTAGTTTTGACTTCTTTTTATTCATACATTCACCACATCACTAATAATGTTTGAATGTCGAATATTAAATGTAAGATGTAAGCATACTCACCAAAAGTAAGTTTAGAATTAAAAGGGAAATGAGAGGCAAAGACTATCAGCTATGGTCAAAAAAAAAATGAAACAGAGAGTTACTCCATACTCCACTCACATATCGCACACAACTATAATATTATGTAGTATGTATAAAAGCTAAATACATCTACATATATATCGCTTTGTTCCATGTTTTGTCGTAGAGAGGAGAGAGAAGAGAGTTAAGAGGAATACATAACATTCAGTATATCTGTTATTGTATAAAATAAAAACTGTGTATTATTAATTACTACTAAATAAACACCATGTGTACTATGTATTACTGGCACTGGTATTTTGTTATAATGCGAATGGAAATTGACCAACAACAACTAAAACAACACGAGAGTCACTGCACAGTGTACAAAAGCAAGATGTGAATCACCATAAGTCCTTAAATCTATTGTTAATTGTGCTTAGCTTCTATCTTCTACCCATAATACTCATACAATGTATTTTACGTTTGATGATGTTGTATCGATAAATGGTCTATAAATAACAATTATGCAGTTTGCTGAAGGAAAATCTTGTAGAATACTATTTGATGTTTGACGGCATTGGAGTAAGCAAAATTTTAAGACTAATAATGGATTAAATTAATGTATATTTATTTAGCGAATCATCACAACAAAAACAATTATAGCAAGTTAAAAACGTCAACATCATAATATGTGCGTAATGTGTATACACGCTGTATTTCGACGTTGGAATTGAACGTAGAACTTTAGTCGCAACGGGAATTAAAAAGGGTAAATGTGCTTATTAAAACGATATAAGTATTTACATTCCAATGAAGTCATAAAAAATGTAGTTTTGGATAAAGGATCTGTACAGCAGAAGCTAAGGGAGAGAGAGAGAGACTTTTAGATTTTTAATTTATGTCTGCACATTATAAGGTGACGTGACATGTATAAAATACAAAAACATATATGTATCAACATTTCAAAAATATTTTGTATTAATTGGGTAATGAAATGACATTTCCTATTTATATGTATATGATATGTATTAAGGACATAAAGTCCACAATCACATATCCTGACCAACCTATCAATGATCAGTAGTAGAAATATAATCTTTGTCGTCGTCGTCGTCATCACCATTATCGTAGACATGATGATGAGAAACAAAATTGACAAGTTTAATTTATTTTTAAATGACAAAGATATACTCTAATCTTGATAAGCGTGCAATGTTTGTCAAAAAATGAAGAGAAAAAGAAGCGAGAAGGAAAGCAAAAATACGCAAACACACAGCCAAAAGCAAGCGATAGTATTAATTATTATTATAATAGTATTTGCAACAGTAAAACCAATTATGGTATGTATAAGCAGTAAACAGTTTCAAGATTTTATTGATGCTTACATCAAATTCAGCATCATAGTCCACACATCCAGTCACAAAAATTGGCCTATGCTGACCCAGGGATGACATTTTGTTGATGGGTGGTGATGAGATGTTTTTATGAGTGAGTAATCTGGATTTTTATTTTTATTTGGATGCCTCTGTTTGATTTGTATATTTTTTATGATGACTTTGGACGTTGACAGCCACGTACTTGTATGTGTGTACTACTTAGGTAGCATACATTACCATTATTCTTATTTATGTATCGTATCGTATTTATACGATTCACATTTTGATGGCTTGCTAGATTCCCATTCTTTGTACACAAAAATTAAAATAATGTAATGTATTTAATTTCTTGACGCCCTTTCTGTCTTTCTTCTCCTTTTGGATTGAACTCCTATTAGAATTGTAATGTAAGGTTAACATGTCTACATGTTTTTATGCGAATATAATAATATATTCGTAGATATAATATAGTTATGTATAATATAATATATTATTTTAACTATCTTTTAAATTTTATTTATACACACAGCACAGCTTGTAGAGATAATGCATTATAGGTATAATAATTTATATAATATTATAGTAACAATAACAATATAATATAGTATTTTTTAAGAGTCGCGTTAAAGATTTAATCTGCATAGTACAATTTATAATGTAACATTTTTTATTAGTAGGTGTACTATGGTTTTATTACTAGTAAAAGTTCGCAGTATATAGGTATATTAATATATTTTTAAAAACTTAATTACTTATGTACAAATAGAAATGTAATCGGGTTTACGAAAAATAGCAAAAAACTGTACATGGTACAGTGTGAGCAAACTAACTGCGGCTCTGGCGAATATGGAGAGAAAAGAAAGTCTCTCTCCTTTTCATAAGAAAGGCAGGGTTAACCTGGCCTGGTTATACTTGTATTATTTTCGTGTAGGGCAGCACCAAATTCTGACTGACTGAACGATCGATAAATTTTCGCTATCGCCATCATTTCCCTTGTATTATACATAGGTATAATGCGGTATACATGCGTGTGTGTGTACATATTATGTGGAGACAACTTGATATGATTACACTTGTTATATAGTCTGACTCTGATGTGCCAACATACATAACATACTTGGGTACTTTCTCTCTGGGTCATGTGGCGATGGTGGTTGTTGGTGGTGTGATATGAGTAGAACAACATTATCCTACTGTATCTCTATGTAGCATAGGGACAACACACAAAAAGCCCGGTGAATCTGATGGATCTCCAGGATAGATATACTAATACAAACAGAGGAAGAAATGTACCTTCTATACATATTTTATAGGTACCATAGTATATAAATGAATCCGCTTGCTACGGATATTACTTGATACTTGCATTTATATGATCCATTTCCATACAATAAAGATTTCAGGTAGGCTAGTGTGGCTGGTACATATAGTAATAGTTTGTATTGACATTAGTCTTGTGGAATGACTTTTTGAACTTTTTTCCCTTATTTAGCTTCGGGTTTTGGATTTGAATGTCTATCTAGACTCATCATTATTCGTCTACATTCTTTCTTTTACCTTTCTCTCTGCTCCCTTTCACTTGTCGCTGTCGTACCGTGCAGAACAGCGAACGGTCTACAGTCTACACAATGAAAACCATGTCAACGATAAATGACAACGATTTGAGGCCATGTATATGTAAACAGCTAAAAGAGCACAAGAATATTTAAGGGAGAAAATGGAATACATTTTGGATAAAAAAGACTTTGATTTTACATGCAAATGAGAGACTTTATGATGGTAGATAATGGTTGGTAGTCTATAGTAATGTATGTATGTGTAATGTGTGTGTGCAATAAATGATTATTACGGTAGTCGTTATTCTTAACATTAGTTTTAGAGTTTTCAGTCTGAGGAAATGACGAAAAGGAAGAAGAAAGAAGACGAGGAAGACGAAGCGGAGACAAAAGAACAAGTTTATCACATTATATCCGTATTCAGTATGCAGTATAGATATAGATGCAATTCACATAGGCATATACGTACGTGTATAGATATTTACATAGGCGTGTAAGTATTCGTGTGGAATGGAGAGATGTAGAATGATGATTGTCAACTCTTTAACACACAATACATACACACATAGATCATAGATGCTATAATAATACGGTATAGTTATAGATATGTGGGAAATTTATAGACGCCGAAACAGATGATCATGAAGTTTGTCTCTATCCTGCTTCTTTCCACCGGTTGCTTTCACTGCTTACTCTTGGGCATGTTTACGTACAAGATACTGTCGACTTGATGGTTCATAACGTGTGTGTAGTGTGTATAGTATATATATAGTATATAGTTACTTGAGTAAGGACCTTCTCCACATCGTCAATTCATTTCATTTCATCTCATGTCAGTATTATGGAATAATGATGCATACACATACATATATCTAGCAAATACCTACTTGTAATATACCTACATATATATACAATACCGTCTAATTCGATTAAGCGTCCACCTTAAAGTCATTCATTATGTATTTCGAGACGACATTTGGATTTCAAATATAAGCACTTAAGACTAAGGCTTAGTTGGGACGGTAAACACGCTAAACACATGTCGTACATGTGAATTGTGAATCGAACGGTTGAATGTATTATACATGATGTATGCAAAATAGACGAACACATCTCGCTCCGTGCTATGAGTCACGGTCTGTAGTTTTTGTTGGCAAAAATATAATAATGTTCTGTCTCTCGCTGTGTCTTCTCTCCTTTTCTTGCCCTTTACAGATGAGATTTCATAATATATACATTGTATATTATAGGTACAAGTTTCCCGATGTATTATAGGAATATTAAGTATATACAATACATATATTATATTAAGCTAGATATAAGTTATAAAAAATACATTATGAAATGTTTGGCCAGCACTCACTAAAAATCAGTGAATTTAGATTTAAGTATTATACATAGGGATGAAGTAAAAAACAGAAGGAGAGAAAGAGACGAGGACACACAGGCACAAGCATGCATAGCGAGAGAATCGCTTCTAACTTCTATATATAATAATAATCATGATGAGGATAATATGAGACAACTGAAAGTACACTGTAGTTCCTATTCCAACGCGATTTGTATTTCCACTCCACACACGGTCGACAATGTTATGTGTTGTTCGCTTATTTTACTCCTATTTTCCTTCTGGTAGACCGTCAACGTTTAGATTTAGACAGTTTGGGAGTTTGAGTTGACTGTTCTCTCCTCTCGTTTTATATTAAAGACTCCTCATGAATTTAGCCAACAAAAACAACAACAAGTACATTACACAAAAAAGCAGAGTCATATAATCATTATCAAGTACTCAAGAACATAAGATAATGAAGAAAGAAATCATTTTGTCTATGTTTGTGTGTATAGATATGTTGTAGATAATTACATATTTTCGGCTGATACACAGACTAAAGGGCAAAAAAATCTCAACACAGATTCTGATACAGATTACCAACCTAATGAATTACATTTTACACATTATACTATTACATGTGTAGGAAATATGTAGGATGTCCAATGCCGGGATTTTATAATGAATTACATAATAGTATATTTTATGCACATATTTTCTCTTTTCCGAAGTAGTTTTTTGTAATTTCGATTTTTTTAGAAACTAACTATTTTCAGCAGTCTGATAGTACTTTTATCTAATGAAATAATTATCAAATAGTTGTTATATTTTGATACATTAGCTAAATGTCTGTGTATTTAGTATTTACAGACTATGAACATAACACCCCTGTCTACGCTTATGTATGTACATACTAATTCTAGTCAGAAATGCGTAAGCCTGATGCTGTGTATTGTGTGTATATTATGTATTTAATGAAAAAGTTCATAAACTATTCTTGCTACTCAACGACTCTGTTCTTTGAAACTATGGAATTATTTATGATGCAATTAGCCCTATGTCTGGTTATTGTATTTTGTATTTTTGGGCTCTTTCCCTTAGTTTTAACACTAAGTTCCAGAAGCGAGTGGTCCGCCAAGTGGGACTATAGCGCATACCCAGTAAACATTTCCTATATGCTCTTTCTGTCCTATACCTGTGACTATATACAAGGGAGTCACAGGTAGTGTTGGATATCGAGCAATACATAGAATATTCAGTATCAAGAATCGAATGGTTGAAAGCCCAAATTCTTACCCAAATTAGTATAATAACAAATCATACCATACCACTCACTACCCAAGCGATCAGCATCTACATGCTTACAATGCTGAGGTATCAGCACCGCCGTCCCTCTAGCATTCAAGATAAGCAAATACAAGATGACTGACCTAGTGAGTAATTTAGCATCTACGACACTACACTGTCATATTTGCATAGAATTTTTGGCCATCAGCTACTCACCATTCGTGCATGAATATAATATGCATCAGTAGGAGAACTCTATATAGACGGTATCAACCTAGTCATCCCGTACTATATGGTTCTCAGTGAATCTACTGCTTCTACTAGACTCATTAGAATCTAGAGGTATCAGAGACAGTCAACTCTGATAACCAACCCCGTACTAACACCGAGCCGAGCTGGAATTAGACATAGCTTTTTACATGTGTATACTTACAAGCACTTGACCATACCATCGTATACACATGCCTCAATGCAGCTCAACTTTCGAGTTTTTGAGGCTCTCAGTCGAACTACACCAAATTGCCAGTCTTTGTCTTAGTCCATGTCTGGTTATAATGAACTTTGTTTTACATGCATTTGTATTTCATGTATTATATTAATGTAAGTACTTTGTACTTATACTTGATACCCGATATTCAGAGAATACAAAGTTAGCTCGTACCCTATATACATTTTATATACATGTAATAAAGGGTGACTGTGTAAAAAACAGTGACAGTGGCTACGAACTGCGAGAACATGAAACTTCGAAAAATGTAAAGAAAAAGCATACAACATTATATATTCATAATTCATACGTATGTATTATGTATAGGACTCTGACGCGCTGTTGGTTTGGAAAGGCTGGAAATAATTTAATCTGTTTCCCCTGAAGTTATCCAGGGACGACTTCTTTGTTTTCCAGAGATCACCAAAGCTACTATGGAGTCAGAGGGAACCGATTTCTTTGAAACTTTACATGCATTTCCTTAACTTTTGAACATAGGCTCTAACCTTCAAATTCCTTCAAAGTCGCACAGATTCAAATTTTCTGATTTATGTCGATGTTACTCCGAGTAACATTGACATAAATCAGAAAATTTGAATCTGTTACTCCCCTACACACTATACGTTATGAGAAAGTCATTTATTGACAAGAAATGCAGTACCGACAAGTTGTATTTTGTGTTTTATACAATATATGCATGTGCAAAGTCTTTGTAGGAGCTCAAACTCATGTTCAGTACTAGGAACTTATTTTGTTACTGCCCGTTAAATGAACATCATAGTTTTAACCATGATGGTTTTTAACCATAAGTATGAATCCATTTATAGAGAATATTCCCAGCTCTTTCAATATTAAAGAATAAAAACAAACAACTGCTGAAATCGTCACTTATATAAGTATGTAATATGTAGATGCCTGTTTCTTCTTTTGTCCTCGTAGTTTCAAGATCAGTCTGATAATAGGAATAAAAATGAAGTACGCTTTTAGACATGATACACCTTTTATTTTTGTCTTTCTTTTCCCTCTATCTGCCTGTCTCTGTCTGACGGAGACTCCCGTTCAATAATGCATAGTTGGTACACATCAGTTTTATGGGATCAATACAATCCAATCAAAAAAGCTGGAAAAACAGCTCATACATAGATTATACTTTATATAAAGGCTTTTGTTTCTTCAGTATAAGTTAATGGTAGTTTCAGGTTACAAACTACATATTCGCTTAAGATGTTATGTATCTACTGCTGATTTCTGTATATAAGGAAAAGCAAACACAATAATTCTTGACTTGATTCGTATCGATTCATATAGAAAGCAATAATAGTAGGTTTTACAAATGAGCAATAAATGTTGGCATGTAATGCAGATATTATAGTATACTATCGTATAGAGTATATGTATATGAAATACTATACAACCAAATGATTTTGTATTAAGTTTCCATTTTTACTATTTTATTTTATAAATTGATCATTCATTAAGGAATTCCGGCATGTATATATCACGTATTTAGTATTATTATGCACAATACTCATAACATATTATAGATAATTTATAATTTAACATTTATTATATAACATTTGCGTGAATAGATAGTTTTTTAGCTACGTGTAACGTTTTGTAGATTTATAGCGTTTTGTAATATATTATATCATCATTATCATGCACATGCACAGTTTCAGTTTTAAAAAATAAAATTAAACAGTTAAAAAAATTATCGATAAATATTACATTATAAATGTAGCTGGAGGTAAATCTTGGATTGTTCAGAGATTCAATCTTCACTTTCAGAACAAGACTCGTCACACAAAACTCTATCCAGCACTGAAAAGATAAATGAAGAATACGTGACATTATAAATTACTATTTATTGTCACATCAATTCTGAAATTAATTGTCAAATCGTTATGTTGCCTAGGACCATAGTCGAAAACGGGGTTTGAGTCTCTAGTGGAAAGGGTTTTATCAAAGGCACCGATCAATATGAATCTCATAGCCCCGTTTTTCGACAATGTCTGGAACACCGAAGGAAATACGCAGTATAAATCTTTAATATTATTCTTTCAATAATAAAAACAATTGATGAAAAAAGAATGTATGATGTTGTTGAAAATCTAGCATAATGACTCACCAAGCACAACCTGTTCAATTTTTTTGATGTTTTTGAGTGTACCAGATAACTCTTTTGACGTTGTGTTATTACAATTTTGAGATTGACTTAATTCGGTTAGCTGCGTTATCATTTCTTCAATCAGCGCCCCATTTTCATCTTCACCATGTGTTGGTCTATAGATGAAAAAGAAAACAATTTGCTTATTTTTTGAACAAATTGCACAATTAAAAAAATGGACTCGTGTAAGAATTTTAACACTCCTTATATCAGAGTAAAATTTATTTATTGTACGTACTGAATCTTTTTGAGCAGATTGAGCGATAGATTTCTGACTTTTGTGGATAGACTATGTATTGTTGAGATGACCAAAGTATCCAAGGCCTGAGCAAACAAAATAAAACACATGTAATAACGTTGATAACGGGCACAACTGCAATAAAACTAACCATAATATAATGTAAAAACTACTTACTTCAAACTTTCGTTGTTCTAAATGACCCTGCATTTGACATTGATGATTTTTGTAATCTGAAAAAGCCCTGGCGTGCTCTTCTCCACAGCTGAATGCTGCATTTTCGGCACGAGTTGATTTCCCACAACACTGCTGTGGTATCAAACTATTCCCTTTAACCGTTGTTGGACTTGGTGGAGGATTAACCGGTTTCACTGATGATCTCCTTAAAAAATCCTTCTTCCTGCAAAACAACAATGCGCGAAACAAAAGATTATACATAACGTTGAATTGAATTTCATAGATTAAAAGTTATGCGATTGTGAATTTTTCGCAAATGTGTGTGAATAACAATCCCAACGCACCTGTTGAACGAATCTTGTATAGGACTTCGTTGATTGTCGGTCAGACTTTTCTTCCGATCATTGGTCAAATTGCTACTACTACTAGTTTCTTTGAACTCATTGTTTGATGAAGACACATTGTTAACACTACTATTTATACTACTATTACAGTTGCCTACTGGTACTCGTTGAGCTATCATTCCAGATGACCTCAAGGGATCGTAGGATTTTCTTCTTCTCCAATTTTCTAGTAATAGTAACCAATAATATATTATTTAGTTGTACTTATGTATGCATGTTAAAACTCACATTAGTCCATAGCTATTATGTAATGTATTTCAACTGTAAAAATGTGTTCAATTAATTTTTTAATTAGATTTTTATTAAAACCTACCCAGTTCTATGTCACGAGAACTCATTGTGGAATTTGAGCGGACATTTGTTTTCTTGTTCAGCGAATTTGAGCTGTTTGCAGCTGGTGGGTTTTTATGAGAAAGTTGCTGTGGTGTCGGAAATTTTGGTGGAGGATTACTCGGTAGTTTTACCGGCTGTAGAGATGTGGGCCTTGGTAGCGGCGATTGTCTAGAAAAATGTTGGGAGCGATTTGATGGAATCGTTGTTGCTCGGCCCTCGGGATCACTCTCAGTCTAAATATTATAGCATAATTTGATTACATTAAGATTTACTACAGGACACTATCTTCAAATACAAGCTTTCATGATTGGTCAACTAAAACACGGCAGGGTCTGCGACATACATCTAATATATCAAATTTGACAAATTGGCGTTCTTATCAATTTAACATTAAAGTTTCGATACCTTTTATTTAACAAACTAGTGGAGTTCGTGTGAAATTAACAAGTTTTGACTAGAAATCTTTTAGAAATGCCCTCAAAATTCTCTTTTTAGCAAATTTGCCCAGCCGGAATAAAATAACATGTAACATATACTTGAAAATCGGAGTTTATAATTCATAGGTTTAGATAATATGTATATAAATAATATTTACAAATAGATGTACTGACTACTGACTGTGAGTAAACAATGGGATTTAAAGAAAATGAGATTATCCAATGGTAACAAAAGGTTTAATATTTTAGTATACTGCAATAAAAATGATGTTGTTGTATTCTTACATTATAATTTCGTTTATCCCCTCGACTCATTCGTAAGCTAAACCTTCCACCATCTGAACGAGAAAAGTGTTCATTATTATTTTTGGAAGAAGGGGGTGGTAAAGTTGGAGGTCTTTCTGAACCATCGGAGTCGTAGCTTGCGTTGGAAGGGGAATTTGTATTTAGAGTTCTCCGAATACTACAAAAACAAATGAAATGAGGGCAAAAATCATCTTTTCTGTCTGCATGAACTACAAATTATGTCATTTATAATTATAACAGTATAATGTTTTTGTACTTAAAACTTACTTAAAAGCACGGTTTAGTTTGATATTCGAAGTCGTTGGATATTTTTTCGTCGCACTTGGGCTAAGATTAGATTTACTACGTTGGACATTCGTTACACGGTTCTGCATTGACTCAACAATTTTCTCCGTTTCACTTAGAATTTCCTTGGTCTCGTTACTACTATCTAAAATGTTTTAAAGGAAACAGACGGAAAAATTAAGGACAAAAGACAATAAACGACGGTAATGAATACGATCGTGTATTTTAATACATCATTCAAGTAACTAGAATCACATATGAAAATTTCTTTATACTTTTTTACTTCGTTTCATGCGTTGTTGTATGCACATAATATGTGTGTATACATGTGTATGTAGTCATTTAAAATTTAAATACACCCGATACGAGTCAGCCTTTTTAAATTAGCATGTGCTCACTTGTGACTCATGTTAAAAAATATTACAATTGTATAATATTACGATTTACGACTGAAGAAGCAGAAAAGTATGAAATTTAAAACTTAAATGTACACATCATATGCATACATTGACAGTCACCGTATGAATTTAATCTCCCAGCTGCATCACTAGCCCACTGAACGATCCAATCTTGGCCACCACTACCATTGCCAATGACACCACTACCAACTCCATTATAATTATTGTCATCACTATTGTCATTGCCACTGCATACATCTACAGGTTCGCGTGGTTCCTCGTCTAATGTGTACGTTCCGTTTTCACTTTTGACATCAGTCGCATCAATTTCAGCGGTATTGAAATCAATTGTGAATGCCATGGACTTAAGGTTTTGAACTTGTGGTGGTGGTTTCTGTTGTAGATGAGCAGAAGGAGGAGGGGGAGGTGGAGTTAATCGAAGCATTTCATGGGAATTCCGTGACGCTGTCATGGATGACGACTGTGAAGTTAGTGATGTCAACATCGTTTCATTTTGATCACCTGTTTAAGAACAAAAGTTCCTTATATACTTATTTATCAAGGAACAAGTGCTGTAATGTGATGAACATACATATTTTATACTTATATGCATGAAAGGTCTGTTGTATTATTTACAATTCTCATCGTCATCCCAATCTGCCCAACTAGGTGTTCCATATAAATCGCTCTTTTTTGATGATGATGCTAAAACAAAATGTAAACACACCATTAGTTTATTTTACATGGTTGTATTGGGAACTGGATTCTTTTATGCTTATTAGAAAATGAATATACTGAATGTATGTGAAAACGATATCGAGTGATACAATGATGATGAACGCTTTCTTACAATGAGCAGTATGTCGTGTTGTTGTTGCTAAAGCTGCGTTCGTTGCTCCAGTTTGGTGCACTGGACTCTGTTCTTTGATTGGGCTGGATGGAAAGGAACTAAAACAACATTGTACAACAAAATAATAACAAATATAAAGTATATCTTCATTATAATTTAACAATATAACAATTAACAATAGTAAAATATCGTTTAAATGTTGTTTAATTACCTAGACCATTGTCCGCTATCTGTTTCAGTCAGTCTGTCAGGACTATTATTCATACTCCTCCAAAACAGTTCTTTGAAATGGATAAAAACATATGATACGCAATTAATAATTCGTTTCCAGTGTGACACGTGTGTATTGTGTAAAAGTTATAATTGTACTACACACTATAGGAGCCCAAAAATAAAATAAAAACGTAACAATAGCACAGCACAAAATCTTCTGCTGATGGTGTATGCTGATGTAAGTAATTTTACTATGTACAAAAATAAAACACAAAACTATATTATATTCGCATGCTGTTGGAGCAGTTTGTTTGTACCGTTTCACTCTCTCTTTCAACGAAAATAAGTAGTGGAAAAAGAAGAAGAAGAAGAAGACAAGAAGTTATTAACATTTGAAAAATTAACTTTTATGATTATTGAAAACGAACTCGTGTGCCGTATACACATATAGATATAGAGGATATTCAAAGCAGTCAGGTCAACATGCAAAATGAAGTGTGCAACATCACACACACATGCAGACTTTTTTTCGGGCATAACAAATTACTAGTATTTCTACTTCTGTATTCTGTATGTATTTTGGTTTTGGTACATAACATACACTTATTCCTATTCGTAAAACTTGTCTTGTAGTGTATATATACAGAAAATCACAAAAAATTATAATACTAACAGAGGAAAAGAACTCTATTTGAACCATTTGGCAATCTTTCAAGGACGAATTGGCCTATTTTTTCGGTGAAAAAAAAACTCTATTTATAAAATTCAATGAAGGAAGATTTTAAGCAGCGGGGTATAGAGTAGTTAGCAACACATAATAGGAATAACTAAAAAATAGTTTGAAAAAAGAGATGTTAGTATGATATAGCAGTGTACATTTTGACATAAACGTTTGTTTATACATACTATGTGTATCATATTATAATTACAGTACTTACGTTGCTGCATGTTTGTAAGAGTTTCGAGACTATCAACTTTTGAATTTCGGATTTGGTACTGAAGGCACTTAAGTGTAAAGAAGTCTTTAAGATAGTTGATAGAAGGAAGAAAGCAGGAAGAAGACAAGAGCTCGTCGTAATATAGTTGTTCCGTGTAAATATGCGAAATTCTGAATTACGCATAAAATAATTACATACAATTTTGGGGCATGGTTCGTAGCAAAAGGGAATGAACTATATCATTATAATTATTGTCGACGACGAATACTCTGATAATCCATTTAATTATTCCCGAATCTAATCCGAATTTCGGGCTCCGTAAGGGCGGAAGCAAACGTTCGTCAGACTTCAGACTCTTATTTTCTTGATCCGTTTTAGTGAGAAT
This sequence comes from Sminthurinus bimaculatus, assembly GCA_034698285.1. Classification (NCBI taxonomy): domain Eukaryota; kingdom Metazoa; phylum Arthropoda; class Collembola; order Symphypleona; family Katiannidae; genus Sminthurinus; species Sminthurinus bimaculatus. Next base: position 27,549 of record JAQIVE010000308.1, on the reverse strand, counting down.
TCGTCACACTATAGCTCACATTATTATTGGGAAATAACAAAGTAACACTTTCAATCCAGTATTCTTTGGGTAGACAGAGATATTACAAAGAGAATTTACGTAAAGGAAAACTATCTGCTAATAATAATATCGTCTATTTTGAATATTTATTTTGTTTGACTTTTGACTCACGTAACTATTTTAAACAAAAACTACTCACTACTCACTATTTTTTGGTGTTTGTTGTCTACTGGTTCAGAAATCAATATGATGGACAAGTCAAGTATAGTTTAGTTATTTCTTCTGTATCATAATATTTTTTGCCTTGAAAACATGGATGTGACGTGACGTGCTCCTTCGATCCTCAGAATAAATAGCTGCTCATATCGTTATCAGCTGATCAAAATACACACAGAAAAGGAAACAAGAGAGAAAATAAAAATAAAAGAAATGATAAGAAAAACAAGGAGTAACCTTTTAGTATTTTTCACACACAGGGGATTGGTGTCCGTTTTTCGACTCGATACTCGATATCTTTGAATTTAGGGTACAATAATGTCTAATTATTGATTGTTGTAAGAAAATAGAATGTGATTTTCAACATTAGTGTGCCTATTATCTAAGAAGTATTAGTTATTAGTTTGATGTTTTCTAATTTCCTTCACTTCCCTCTATCGTAATGGGTTTCTATGTTTCTATAACTGATGAACAACGCAACAACTAATAATATCTATACTTATTGTTACAAAAATAAATAAAATCATAGACTTAATACAGCAAAATAAAGTCACCAAAAAATCCTTCACTGAACCACTAAAAACAAACAACTCAAATTTGACTATGTATAATATACTTGCACACAAGTAAAAACTTTTAAAAATATTATGTAAAATAGCTTCACCACATTTTCACAAATAACTTTTTACATTTAATGGATAGGTGTTATTTTAAATACGATTTTTCTTCTCGCTAGATGCATAATATATAGTGTGTAGTGTATTGTTCGTATATGATTATTCTTGTAGTCTAGATTTAGATACTTAGATATTCAAACACCACTATAATACTATTCCTCTATATATAAGCTGTACTCTCTTAATACTGTCTAGTACACACTATGTCATTGACTTGCTTTGAAATAATTAATGTGCATACAATTCACAATTCAGCGAAGCGTAATGGTATTCGTGGGGGAAATCTGTTTAAATTGTGATTGTTATAATATATATTATGTGTACGTTTTATATGTGTGTGTTATATTATATTATATAAAATATAAACAGAATACAGAAACTCAGTCGCGTTAATGTAAATGGTTTCTTTCTCGCTTATTCGCTCAGCTTCACTTAATATAACTGTGCTTAAACTGTGTAAACTCTTTAGAGATATACACATTAAATGACTTAATTCTCTTTTTTTACTTTGGGTTTGGCTATCGGTTTGTTATTTTAGTAGGTGTAGGACTTGTATAACAATAGTATATTATTGTACAGTGTTCACAAATACGTAAATTATTTTTTAACTTGCATGAAACAACAATGTTTATTTATTTTTATTGTAAATTTCCTGTACATTATGGTTCATTTACGTGTATTAAAATATTATGACTACATACAATACAAATATAGAGGATGGATTAGACTGCAAAAAAATATACAGTACAAGGGGTAAAATTATGTGTTAAATTGTAGTCTAAACAAGATCTTTGCGTAATCAACTTTGCGTACCCTATTTTGGTTATAAATATGTACTTGGGTGTTGAGTGTTGAGTGTTGAGTCACTGACTGAATGTATAATATGTTGAGGGAACCTAAACAAACTAATATAAAATCCAAATCAATGTGGAAAATGGAACCAAAAAAGGAGAAAATAAATAAAAATTTGGGAGAGGAACACACACACACACAATGGAAAACTTGACAGAAAACAGGTTGATTTGATATTGTTCCAAGTTCTAAGTTTTTCTACTACTAAGACTAAGGTTGAATTTTTCACAGAATTCAAAGAATAAGATTCCCATCAGAAAATATCAGCAGATGATTCGACAGTGTTGAGAGGCAGATTTTGAGAAGGCAACGAAAAGAGTGAAAGTACTTTTTGTGCTTACTTATCTACTTACTTGCTTGAGTTTGGCTTGTTATATTATTACATTACGTACGTACTTTACTATGTACTTATAACGTTTTTAAGGGGTTTGGCCTTTACAATTTGTCTTTTGAAACTCCTGAATGAAGGCTGCTGTATACTTACAAAATGTGTACCTTTTGAATATTATGTACTATGCACCCAGTGGTGAATTCCTAAAGTTAATCAAGAATACACTATAGGCAAAGAGACAAAGATGAGAGAAAAAACAAATTTTACAAATACCATTTTAAACTATATCATTAACAATGTGAGTCTAATCACATCACATGAAGAAAAGAAGAAGAGCAATAGATACCCAGAAGAAAAACGAGTTTCAATGGAATATTTTTCACACACGTAAAGATTCTTCATTCTTCGAAAGAACTGCTGATAGTTAAACTATCAGTAGCTATAATAACTAATAATGCATTATCTCATTCGCTGTTTTGCTCATAATCTGAGTCCGTTCGTCTCTCGCTCTCACAGTCAATAATTAATTGTAATTATTACATTTTTCTTCTTCTCGTCTAGTTATTGTATAAAGATGTTTTCCGTGAATCTCTGACCCATTTCTTCTTATTCCTAATCTTTTGCTCTCTATATCTCTCTCTGCCCTCGCTATTACACCAAATACCAACATGCATACCTGACTTCCTGACTTTTTCAACTACAAACTATGTATATGCCCATGGTATATATCTAGACTTTTTACAGTAATAATAAAGGTAATAATGCATAATGAACTATTATTTTAATGGAATTAACAATTAAGTGCTGATAAAAATGTGCACTGTACATTGTTCATGTACTTGGAAATTACATCACACATTATGCTGTGTATACATTGTACAAGTACAAAATATTAGAGTATAACTTCAGTCAGACTGTGTGTAATGTAAACTTATAGATTATGTATAGTTTTATACATGCAGTTTATACTACACAACAGATGAGGTAGATGATATCATGCATGCGGATGATGCATTTTTGACTTTGGACTTTGGGAGAGTTGAATTTGAATGTTGGGTTTGGATTGATTGAATTGGCCAGATTAAGATAATGATATGGTTTCAAATGTCAGCCTCTTTATAAATTAAAAATACACGTAAAAGGTTCTTTTTGGGTATACATGCATATCTATAATGTAGTATGTGAATGCATTGTACGTTATGTATTTTGTTCTATGCTCCAAACTCCAAACTTTAGACCACCTCACCTATCGAACCTAAAATTTGTGCATCACTTTTGTTCCTACCTGCCCCATTATGGATATTTTGCTTGCAGATATAATAAATTAATGTTTATTAAATCACTTACTTACACTACCATAAACCATAATATTCGTGCATATGATGGTATACTTTAGCGTACACCAGTACTTACATGGCTTGTTTGCTAATGTGACGTAGCTTTGATTCGTCTGTGTCATTTCAATGTAGAAACAATTAACTAGGGTATTATTACACAGTTTTGTTTTTAATTAAGTAACTACATGTAGGTTTAATGTACACAAACACACATTGAACAGAGTACATATAGTACATACGCATAATACAAAATTCATTGTAAACAATTGTGTAGTGCGACTCCAAATGTTAAATGTATGCAAAAAAAAACATTTATTATTTTTCATTATTTATTGTATCGTCTACCCCTTGTTTTTCATTTTTGCTCAATATCATTATTGTTACGGCTAATATTAATACACTGTCACTGCATAATCATATCATCTCATAAATATGGAGTTATAGATACAAAATCATTGTTAATGGTGGATTTTTAAATTCTGTAACAGACAACAATCATGGTCATTAGTAAAATGTATTCTTTATTTACAAGTACGTTATACATTTTAGCAGATGGAATATAAATAATATGTATGTACATCTGACTTCCAGTCCCTGCCAAGTTGATATAAAACTTCTTTCTAAAGACGGATAACGAATAATATGAGATTGAATTCATGATACTTTTGTAAAAATGTACTCAACCTTTCATGAGATCAAAAGGAAGATCATGTCTATTAATGATTTATGTGTTTTTTTAATTATTTTGCATTCCTCTTTTGTGCCATTGTATACGTGAAAAGTAAATAACGCTTTTCATATTTCATAGCATCTATTCCAAAGTTGTAGAAAATGACTTATGGCTTTCTGACTTTCTCCATATGCTCCAGTTCTCGGTGTTTTATGTATATATGTGTATGTATGCACTTGTCACCCGTGATATGCAAATCTTATGCTGCTATGTATGCTATACCTTCTTTTTGCTATATTCGGAGGCGTGTTCATATTTTTCTCAAATACTGTAGGAAAACAATTATTTACATTTCTAGTCTAATCGTTTGTCACACGCGGCACAAAAAATGAGCTGTATATTATGTATTATATGTATAGCTACAACTAATACATATGCATTTATATCATACTTACCTCGTGTACATTACTGGGTAATGGGTATGTAGTATGTACATATTAATAAAGGTATTATAGGTATTAGTCTCCTCGCATCATTTTTAAATTAAAGTTTGCAGCAAAAGCAAAGCAAACATATAAAAATATACATAGGTATCAATATAGGCGCTTCGTGTTTTCATCTTTTCATCCGTTACTTGTACATTCAGTTCTCAATTCTTTCGGGTAATAACAACTCCTCTGGTTATTATCCTAATTTATATTTCATGTCTACATGAAACGTTTTTCCATTCATTTAGCTGTTCGGCGGGTTTCTTTCGCAAGTTTGTATATATAGGCGATTTTATGTATATTATGTGTTTTCAGCTGACGCCTTTTCCCATTGTGTGTTGTTTGTTGTAAGAATATGGAATACGGGTTTTTCGGGTTTATCCGGATGTTTATGTGTACACTGGGGAATAGAAAATGAATAATACCTATATGTAGCAGAATATGCACATTTTATGTATGTATAGGTGCATGCATATATATAGGTAGGGGACCATGTTTTGTACGTGTCAAACGAGAGTAGATAGGCTTGCTGTGCTTGTGTGTGCGGGTTCAAAGAGAGTTGGCCGTTATAACATCGTACTCTTATACATAATTAATATATGTATGTGTGTATACACATAATGTCAGCATAAATAAAAGTAGTGCCAACCCATCTCATTTCGCACAGACAGATAATAGCTTGGTTAAAAATAGTAATACTGTAAATAAGAATGTCTCTGGCAATCAAAATTATGATAATAAGTATTATATATAAAGAGGGAAAACCAAGTCTGTCTGCTGCTTGTTCAGACGATTTTTTACACGAGTACATACGTATAATATGTATGTGTAATAGATAAGATATGAATCCACAAAACTTACAAAGCCTCAGATATTCAATGCTATAAATATGATTTTATAAGATGATAGTGTTTACCCTGTTTTGACTTTAGATGTCTAGTTCAAAGAGAAAAGTAGTTGTACAATTTCGATATTATTGAACGTGTATACTGTATACATATTATGAATATTATGTGGGAAGGAGAGAGAGTATACATTATACACATAGTCATGTACATTACATAATAAATGTATAGTCGGCTTGAAATAAAGGAGACAGCAATTGAAATGTCAGATCTCTAACAACACATTCAAGTTTATTTATTGTATATTTAGATAATATTGATGTATTTATATTATATAATATTAGACTTTTTCAATCTCTTTCTCACAATCATTTTGTTCAAACAACTTTCCTTTCTCTCACTTTTTCTTTTTTTTTTGTTTCATTTTCACAATTTTTTTGTTTTTAATCTGAATCTACATATGGAAGATATGGAAGACAATTGAGGATTTATATAGATTATGATGATGATGATGATGTTATGACATCATATCATATTCATATTTTTAAACCATGCATGCTTTTGCCTTGTGACTTTGTGCATACAGGATGTATCTGTAGGGATACATACAACATAATATACACAGTATGCAGTATACACTATACACGCAGTTCAGTTGCGTTGGTTTGTTATAGTGTATATTGTATGTAGTATGTATAATGTATATATTATGGAGTATCTTTTTATCGATGTATAATTGCTTGATTTTATTCTTTCGGTGTTATTCGTTATTCATAATATTCTTATGTGTTTCTCCTTCTGGTGTTTCGCACGTAATATTGTATGTATGTAGGTATGATATTGTATATGGAACACATCACCATCAGTATCGCCAGCACTCGTTCACTACTCCATAGTGTCATATTCAATCTTCTTGACCTTGACATATCTATAACCGGCATATGAACCGACAGTACAGAGAACGACAAATGCTAGAGTCATTCCTATGGCAAATGGAATAGTGTCATCTTTCCGACCAGCTTCCGATGGGCAGTAGAATGCTGTGAATTTATAGGTTATGTCAACATTACATTAGAGTTGCATATATATATAATATACATAATATACATACATACATAAAGTCATTTCGTACTGTATTCTGTATTATGTCATATTGTAATATGATAACATCATGCTATATAATATGTAAATGATACGCTCAACGGTTGGAAAATATGAGTAATGAATAGAACTATGTATACGCCATTCTATTAATCATGTTATCGTGTGCATATAATATTTTAAGCATGAGAAAAAAGTTACACACAAGACATCATGCCGATACAGCTTCCAATACCAAATGTGGGAACTATAATGTTGTTAAATGTCCCTACCTTGTATTTACATTACATGACATGAAAGGAAATGAAATGAAATAAGTATGTATACGTGGATGTGTAGATATAGGATATTATTCAAGCTAAACTCACCGTCACCATACTGGCGTTGGGTCATTGAAGCAAACGGTTGGATTCGAACGTTTCGAAGCTGAATTGACACGCGGGTTGAGCGTTTACTGTCTAGCATTTTTATTTCGGCAGGGTTATTGCAACTGTACGATCGACCGATGGGAGTGAGGAAGAGTGTGAGCGGATCATCTGTACGAATTGAGACGATTGAATTTGTTTGTTTTTCTGAAGGAGCTGCAGAACCTGATCATAAATCACACAAATTGATTAACAAAGTATTTATGCATTTTATGTGTATTGAAAATTGAAAATAATTTTTGCAAGAATTTGAATTTGAAAGGAAATATTTTTGTACTAATGTAAATATACAATGTATGTTAGCTATATCATTACCATCTGCAAAGATTTTATCAGATGTGTTGTAGCTCAATTCGATTATATCGACATACCAGGCGTCAGATACCTATATAACCATAAGATTTTAAAATGAGTTTTTTATACAGTCTGAACAATAGCACAAACTGTATTCATACTATATTATGTAGCTGTTTTAGTATGTATATGGGTAGTAACGATTAAAAACTCTCCGTAATTATGAAAACATACCCTAGACTTTTGAAAATGCCAATTGAAATGGACTGAACTCCATGATAACATGATTCTGGAATCAAATCCATGACCACAGCTTCCCTTTGCGTTTGCAGCGATAGGTAGATCTATACTTGTTTTCTAGAAGAATCAGTTTAAAACAACAATTACCACATTGTATATATTATAATTTGTAATAACGTTTTTTGATGCGATTTATGCAGTTAGTTTGTTCATGTTCATGTCTGGCTGAAAATCGCCACATGTGAAAATCCGAAACTTTACTCGATTGAAACAAGGTTAAACATTATGAGAGACTTTATATATATTCGAACGGAAAAGTCCATAAAAACCTTATCTATCTATATAAACATGCAAAAGTTGCAAATTCTAACGTCATACGGCACACGTGGCCATTTGTCAGATTTGCAAGTCTATAATATACTTATACTTACATGTTTTTTTTTCATGTTATCATAATAATATATCTATAATCTATAAATTATCATTGATTATGGAAAGGATACAATGGCGAAAAGTGTTTATTAGTACCTTATTGACTTGACGTTTTGGCTCAATGGTGAATGTGGCTTCCATTCTACAGGTAAACAATTAAATTGTTTTAATGTTTTTTAGCTCTAAAATGTAAGGGCATTGAGTAAAAAGTATATATGACGTATCAACGTTGCTTTTAACTATACAAAGTACCTGACGAGAACACACGGCAAACCTTCCTGTACATTATTGTTTTCATACACACGGAACTCCGGTATTGGATTTGTTTTACCTGAATAGACACAAAAAAAGTAGGTACATTGAAAATTAAATAAATATCGTACATAATGCACAACGCACTGAATGACATATCATAAACTAAATAATGTATATGTATGGATGAAGCATGTATATATACCTGGTGGTGGATCACTGTCGTCCGGTAACTATACATAATTGTTTATAATAATAAAGTAATCATTTCAATTGTTAGTCAACATTAAGCAGTATATACATACAACGGAAACAAGAACATATGAGGGACATATGTGTGTCATTTCAATAGACAGAATTGTTTAGAATCATAGCATAACTGAAGCTGAGTTACTGAATTAAAGTTCGAGTCAACAATCTAAACAATCTCATATTTAATGATGTAAAACATACAGTTGCAAGTGTAAGCATACAAAAAGTAGTATACGTATGATGTGTAATGGAAAGTCAATACTAATTTGTGTAGATAGACGATAAAAACGTGTCCAGAATAAGTAAATACATATATGCATGCTTATGGACAATTTATGTGTACAAATAATGAAATTTGATAATGATATTTTGTTTTATTTCTAAGTACCTGTGCCCTTATTGAATAGATGAAAGTAAAACTGAAAAATAGAAATAATAAACTTGTTGTGTCATGTATCCAGTACATTTCTCTCCTTTAAATATATTTTTACAGTTAGACAATATATTGTCGGAAAGGTTTCTATACAATCTTAATTTGCCTTTCACTCTGTCTCACTCACTATATTGGTTATTAATGGAAACTCGTAGTTCAAAAAAAAAGTAAATTATAATTGAATTTTTCGACTTTTGACCTGAAAGTCTTTCACACACAGAGAAAGGGGCACTTTCTTTTTTATCTATAATATTATATGATTTTATTACCCAGGCCTTTCCCCATTATCGATTTCTCTCAAGTTTTTGCACTATGTACATGCGTATCCGTTTTCGGGGTAGCTTAAGATGCGATTTCAGTATGCTTTCTCCACCTCCATCAAAGGCGGATGTATACTGCATGATATGAAGCTGAATGCAGGGCAGACCAAGCACCATGCAAAGATTACTTCTTGCAAATATTTTTTGGGATAGGTTTTACTCCTATAGTTGTGGATATAACTCAAGTTTGCATGAATTTTAAATATCATGAAATTAAATACTTTATACTCGTCATAAAAACACAGTGACATGTTCAACTGACAGAGAAACCTTTGTAAAATGTCAAATTACATTAAACTATACCATATCTATTTACTTTTTGGGTAAATTATTGAAGTACAATAATCAACGTCCCGATGCAGATAAAAAAAGCTTCTATCCGCCGTTTTTTTTCTATTTGCACACAGTAGTTCGAGGGATGCAGTATTTTTATTCCATTTTATTTGTCATGTAAAAAATGCATAAATAATAAAGTGGGCATTTTTATGTTTACAATTTTAAGATAACAGGTTTCTGTGATAAGAAATATATTATTTATTTTAAATATCATTCATCTAAAAGTGCAACAACAACAAAGGTTAAGAGAGAGATGCTTTGAAGTCTCTGAGCAGAGGCTTCCTCTGTCCTCTCTCTCGACTTTTTGAAACCCTCTGCTTGCGTCATTTACAGGGTGTGTATTATGAGCTATGGTGATATCTATATAAAAGTACATTGTACTCATTACTCATCGTATAATCTACATGGTTGTTAAAAACCTTAATCATGAATCATGACTAGTTTTTTTTAAAACAAAATCAATTATCGGGCTTCAGCTCTCAACTCTGTATAATATAGTAAAATCCGGATACAACCCTATTTATTTCCACGTCCGAAAGGTCGACAGTCAACAATTTCCTATATACATAGAGATTTTAAGAAGTTTGACCTAGAAGTTTGACCTTTGGTCGCGGTCAACATTTTGTCTTCTCTCCTGGACGCCTCCAATCACATGATATCATACAGATTGATCTTGATAATTTTTAATGAATGAGAAACTCGCTATAGTAAGATAGTCTAGATTGCCGGTATAGTTGATGATTGATGAGTATAGAATTGAATCTTTAATTAACCTCTAATTTGAAATATTTTAGCATTGCCTTTGGTGAATTATCAGCTCTAATTTGTAAATTTATTGAATGAAATAAAGTGCTCTCCAAACCCTATACAACAAGGGTACTTGTTCCTATAAAATACATGATGTGAGTAGTACACTATAGATTTTGCACAAATATGCATGCATGTACTACTTTTGGAAAGGGATGAAGGTTACATGTAACCTTCATTCCTGGGACACCCTGTATATTAGATATTCTCCAAATTGTATGTACTTGGCGATTCTGCTGTTGAAAACCTACTCTACTCCCAATGCATAACAAAATAATTATTAGAAGATAGTCCAAAATATATAGGGAGAAAAAAAGATCCAAACCGTTTCATTTTAAGTAAATTAAGGATTTAATAATAATTGTGTGTGTGTATATGTGTACTTACACTTGTGTGTGAGAATATATTATTTAGTGAGAGGAATATTGAATGTCCTCTATATTTGATAATCAAGCTCTTTAAACAGTATAATTGTACTTATTATACATCCATTCGTAATTTTAAAAGACGGCTAAAAATGTTGGAGTTTCTTCACACAAGATTTACTACTGCAAGATAATAATTAAAACACAGGATGGATCATCAACGGCTTATAATCAATGTCGCCCTGTCCTGTATACTCCTTGAAAAATAATTATAAAATTAGTAATTTGTATTATCAAATATCAAAAATAACAAAATATCCGAAATATTATACACTAAATAAATTGAAGGCATTTTTCACTTTTTCTTCGCTTTTATAAACAATTTTATTACACACTATAAAGTTTGACTAAATAAAGTGTGTATTTTTAATTACTTAATAGAGCTCTCGTTAAGAATGTGAAATTGTTTAAAAAAATAAGAGAAAAAATTGTGTTGATAGTTGTTGATACAACATAACATCATCATCATCCAAAATCCAAAAGGAGTAAGACTGGATTGGAAGAAGAAGCGGAACATTTTTGTACATGTATGTTGTACAACACCATCCCTTCCAAAAAAAACCGAAATCGAAATCGAAATAATATAAAAGGCAGAAAAAATATATAACCGTCTTTCTTTTGTTGGAGACTAATTTACATATTATTCAAATTATCATCAACTTATTCAGTTTAAATAATACAATATATTATACATAAAAATAACAACAACAACAAATGAAATATAAAAGGAAGACGGATCAGCAAAATAGATATTAAACACGATTAAGTTTTTGTAAGATATTACTTATAGAAATATACAATCGAATTATTGCTACTCATAAATCCACTGTAATAATAATATCAAATTATTGTTATTAAGTATGTTGTGTGGAAGTAGGCTTTTTAGGCAGCTTTTAACACTATACGACGAGAATAATAACACAACCAATTCATAATTAAATTAATTATTGTATAACATTCTTCTCCAAGAAGTACCTAAAACCCTCATACTAAGTAATATTTAGATAGTCGTTTTATTGTATATGTTTAAAAGCCCACTTTTTCCATTCGTCTTCGTTATATTATTATTACATTCAGTATAATATATTATATATACTTACAAATACTATAGTCTTAATATAAAAACTATTTAAATGCCTTGTTAAATTGTTGACCGTTTACATTTTACCTATATATATATATAATATAACGTGCATATATATATATATAGAATAATAATACAAAGCAACAAAGTACCATTATTACAACATTGTATAGTACTTACATATTCGTTTTGATTTTTTGATTATATTGTATTGTAATAATATTGTTTTTCTTTCTTCTTCTTGTTCCAGAAAAAAGGCAACATGAAATAAGAAAAGTATTGCTTGTAATATAATAGCAAGTTGAATCGGTGTTTAAGCTTAACTAGAAACTTTTTTTGACGAACCTATTTTAAAAATATTAAACGATAATATATTTACAAAATAGTGAAATAGAGAAGTAAAAGCAAGATCAACAGGAAGAAGATCATTGTAACTGTTGCATTTATTCGTCATTTTTTATATTGTTTATGTGTTATACATTGATATCGATATAAATATTCTCTATATATATAAACATAAATATCTTACCAGTAGCTAAGTAATATAAAACTAACCGTATATGTACGTATAAACATAATAATTATCGTCATCCACATCAACAACTCAAACTATAATTGGTGGTGATTTTATATAAAACATAAGTAAATAGTTATATCAGTGTTACGAATTTCGACGAAACGACGGTTATACAGCAGCAGCGAAAAAAAAACTTGATATCAAAATTTTAAAACTACACTCATAGACATTCATTTTTTGTGATTGAAAAGGACAAAATAAAATGTCCAGCATGAGAACAACTCTACAGACCGTGCCAGAGCAGTTACCTGCCGACCATACTACAACAAATAATTCAATCAAAGTAAACTATATCCCAATACTTAATCTTATTAATATAGTACTATATCTTAGAAGTTTTCTTTCTCGCTAATTAATTATGATATTTGATATTCCAAAATATTATGATTACTACTTATATATTATGCAACTTTTCCCGTATTTCTTCAATTCATGTAGTTACAGTTTAGTAGTTTTAGATTTTGAATAGCTTAGTTTTATGTCAGTTGAAAACTATTAAGTGTGTGTGTGTGTGTGTGTAGTATCATTTTCATTATTTATAATGTAGGTTATATGGATTGTGTTGAATGTTGAAGTGATTCATACTTCATACAACATAAAATCTACAAAATGCTTATACAACATAAAATATCTCTGTGTGTTTGAGTTTGATGATACATTATAATATATATTTTATGTTATTATAAAAAATATATAAAAATTTTAATTATACACACCTACTACACTACTGCTTCCACTAGTACTCGAGTCCAAAAAAGGGAAACAGGCAGACACTGAGTGAAGAGTGAGAGAGAGAGAGAGAGAAAAGGAAAGATACAGTAATAACTACAAACTAGAAGGTCACTCATTATTCCCGTTCGCTTTTTAAACATTCAGTATTCGTCGTTTCTGTATAAGATAAAAAAATGACAGTAGAAGTAGTCAGTAGTCAGAGACAGTAGAAAAGCAACAAAGCAATAAAACTAACAGTTTGGAATAATAATATTCGGGAGTCTGCATCAAATTTCACATCAACATGATTTTGGTTAGAATTTGAGAGCCCTGCGTGTTAAGTACACGATGAAATAGAAAAATCCAGGCAAAAAAGTGTTTGACTAAAAAAAATATTTAGGTATTTCTTAGGTATTCCTCATATGGATTCCTAAGCTCCCAAGTCATACTCTGTAACCAACACGATCCACCTTGAAACAAGTACCATGCCAGTTAAAGTTGTTTTTCGGGAAAAGGGTCCCCTTCCTTGTTTGTTGTATGGATTACGAAACAAGGTCCTTTCCCTACTTTTCCAGAATTGGTTAATTGTAGCAGGGAAAAAATTCATTCAAGGATATCCTTTGGAAGGCATTTTCGCATATTGTGTCCCTTAACCCCCATTCAGTTCCTTTTAAATGTATTAGCTATGTGGATTTTGTGACCGTATAAAATGACAGATATATGCATGTATTTAAGGAGTATCCCTTTGGTTTTTATTTTTATCACAAAATGTCGTGCCTGGTGCCTGGTATTTATATTGCACAGTTCATCGTGCATACACATTGTGTCAAATGTGGTTGAAATCTTGTTGTCGGCTTCAAAAATAAATAACAATAGTGGTTGTTTATGTTTATTACCAAATATTTTTTTACAGTAAAGAAACATGACAAACAAATTATTATTTAGACATTCAATCAAAGTAAGCAACAAGACGAACATATTCAACTGAATGGATGTGCAAGAATAATAAAATATTATATCGTCTATAAATATATGAAAATACTGCTAGGCGTTATATTTTTCAAATATAAATATAATACTACTGATGTATTACAAGTCCAAGGCCCCGATGAGAGTTAGTTTTCATCAGTATACGTATTCTCCCGTGTGTATCTATCGTGTGCTCTCTTTCTCTCGCTCTCTCTCTCCGCCTATCTCTCGCTGTGTTTGATATATATGGACTTTGTTCCTTCAAGTTGGGAAAAAAATATTACAAAAGTATGCAAATTATTATATAGAGTTTTATTGTTTAGGCAGCATGAATGATGAAAGATTAATATGATGAGGATGTTGCTTTTCTTCCTATCACCAATTCACATCAAAAGATAGAAGGGGAGAGACATGATTATGAATGGAATTGAAATAAAAATTTCAGTTTCATGAAAGAGTTAAAATATGTATGCACATGCTCCTGGGCATGCGTTTGAGCTCTTATCAGGGTTTGGTTTTTCCTTATAGAATCCAAATCCAAATTTTCTCCAGGAACACCACATTATTTATATACACACTATACACTATTATATTAAACGGAGAGAGCGAACAAAAGTTGACAATTACTATTTTATAGAGATGAACTTCGTGTTTTGTACAGTTTTGAAGTTCCAGGAGAAGACATTTTCTATTTATATAATGTCTAATTTCATATTAGACTTGTTTTATAGACAGAGAATAGTGTAGTGTTTTCCTTTTGATAAAAGTATATAAAAAAGATCGAACTTGGAAGGAAGAGAGAAGTGACATCATAATGTAATCGTGTGTGTATGTGTGTGTGTATATACTTTATACATGTATTTCTTGTGTTTAAAGGTCTTCTTTATTATTTTATTATAAAGGCCTTTATTTATTGAGAGGGTTTATTTTATTATTTTAAAATATATATGATTTCATTATGAGAAACCTTCGGAAGGTATGGATAAATATTATTATTATTATTTACGTATGTATGTATGTGCGTATGTCATATGTGTATGAATTTATACCGAGTTATACATGTATAGTAAACATTGTTGTTTTTTAATATTTTAGTAGAAAAACTAATTATCTTGTTTTATTAAGTACAAATTTGTAGACAAATAATAATAATACTAGTAGTAGTGGAAAAATTCACCAAGCGTTTAAAGTATACACTGTACAATTTAAACGAAAGAACCGCAGAGCGAAAATGTATGTAAAATACCCTGTTGGTTGATGAACACATACAATGACCTACTTATTCGTTCTTGGGTTAATTCTACCGTTTTAAATCATCTCTCTCTCTCTCTCTCTCTCTCTAACTATAAGTATGATTTTATATAATGTTTCTCTCTACTTCTCTTCTTCTGTAACTGACCTGCAGATGTGAAATAGCGTTCTTTTATATATTATATATTTGTATATTAATTATTTCAATGTGTAGCAGTGCAGCAGTAAAACTAGTAAACTATAGTAGAGTTGTAGGTGTGTGTTTGTGTATGTAATGTTTATATCTGGATTATTATAATGAAATTTGAATGATAAAGTGGTTTTTCATGTCAAAGTAGAAAAAATCAATTTTTATTCTTTACATACATACACATGCACACACATATGTCGGTGCATGGCCAAAGATTATTCTGTCTACTTCTGTTCACTCTCAAACTCTCAAGTTTGAAGATTAAAGTTTTTTAAAGGCTATAATTTTAATATTATCATCATTTTTGTAACACGATAACTAACTAAAATAGTTTAAAAAGCTAAAAACAAAATCTATTAGAGAGTTAAAAAGCTAGACGACGTTAAATCTCTCTCCATATATTATACACATTACACGTACTGCATATAAAATATATATAAAATATTAGAACTGTATTAAAGCAATAGTTTTTTTACAGTCCCATAAGAAACCTTCTTAGTATAAATGTATTTGTGTGTATGTGCCTGTCTCTCTGCAAATTTTATGAAAAATGTATTCATCCTCTACTTACTTCTCTGCTTCTTTTTATTTCCTGTTATTTCCTTTCCTTCTTTTTCTTTGAGTTGGATGTGTCGCGAATGAGTATTTTTAACACAAAAAATTTGGCAATTTTTTTGCCGGCTTTCTTCTTGTATTGTTGAAAACGTTTATCCTTCTCCGTCATATGCATGCACAACATAAAATTTACCGTACCTATATGTACATTGTACATATATAATTATAATCTAAGAAGCCAAGCGTGTATTAGGTATGTTTGTGCATGTATACATATTTTAGAGAAGTATTAGGAAGCAGAAAATCACAGAGAGAGAGTATATAAGGTTTGAGTTGACTGACCGTGGACGGTCTGTTGAAGAGAATTGGTTTGAATGAATAAAAAAATTGTTCTTATAGCTTTAAAGGAGAGGGAAGAAGTTGTAGAAGAAGAAGAAGAAATTGAGAAGCTAAACCCTCTTTATAGTTTTATGTTGAGTTCCTATTTCATACCCTTGTGTACAAGTAATTGTAGTTGTATAAGGAAGGATCATATATGCAATATATGATATTTGTATGTAAGTATGCACACACTAGGTACTAGGTATTTGATACACAAGTCACAAGTCTACAATAGTATTTTTACTGCCACTACTTCTCGTCAACACACACAATAACAACAACTACTATTACACTCAACCATTATATATTATTATATATAAAATATATGTATTGTATGCATGCATCATGATGATGCACACACACACACACAGTCAGTGAGCAGTCAGTAATAGTTATAAGTGAGTAAGAACCTCGAAGCACATTAGTTAGGGTTAGTATAATATATAGAAAGGGGTTTGGTTTGGTTCTCTCTCTCTCTCTCTCTCTCTCTTTTGGTGTGTATGTGTTTTGTACGGGGCATTGTTACATGGAGAATCATGTACAAAAATCTTACCCTCGCACACACCTGTTTTTCTATCTTTTCGAATTTGCCTTTACCTACCTACACACACCTACTTTGTGTATATTGTACTTACTTTTCATTTTTGGTTCTCTCTCTATCTGTCTCTTTTGACTATGTGTGTGTTGTGTGAGTCTAGTGTAACGAGTCTCCATATTGGAATGAATTTGGCATAGTTTAATTTTTTAATGTTTTTTATTTCTATTACTCATCTTTCGTTTTTAAGTTTATTCCCCAATTTTTCCTCTGTTAGAATAATGTGGACATGGAATGTGCAAATGCAAGTGTATTGAACGGTTTCAAAGCTGAATTTAAGGCTCCACTTCCAGCTCTGTCGAACGTTGGGTTTAGCTTTAAAGTAATCCAATTATATATTTATATAATATATAGATATACATATATATCAGTTTATTTATATATATGTATATGAATAGATATCACAAACTTTTTTTATATTATTATTCTATTTGCTTTGATGTAAATATATATGTGTGTGTGTAAACGTATTTAAATTTTATTGTGTGTAAATGGTATAGAATCCTTACAATATACTTCTTGTTTATTGAAATCATTATGATGTCTTTTTATTTATTTATGAATGATGAATATTCTTTAGTACTTCATCCTGTGTCATTATACTTTTGTACTTTTTGTTGATGTCATATAATTGATTATGTTTCCACGTTTTGACTATACGATGTAAAAGTGCAAAGCTTTATGTTTTGGCAGTTTTCAACTTGACAACGAAAACGATTAACCGAAAAAATACACTTCAATTTTACAAGTACGAGACCACGGATGTCTATTAAACGTCATTGTGTATGTTTTAATAATTCAGCAATTTGAGAGAGAATCTCAAACCTTCTTTCAGAAAATAATAAGTTCATTAGTATTTTTTAATGTTACAAAAGTACAAATAGAATCGACAAAGAGATTTAAAAGTTAGTAGTTGTACCATTGTTACCATTTAGCAACAAAGGAAATCATTATTTGAAACGTGATTAAAAGGCAGAAAACCTTTTTTAAAAACTTTAAGAACAATGTACATAATATGTATGTGTGAGTGTGACAATTGAACAAACTCTGAACGGAATATATGTATATGCAGAAAAGAAATTCGTATTGTTAACTAAAATAGAATTAATAAGTGTAGTTTGAATGTATTTAGAATACTTTTGTTATTATAATAGTTTGACAAGTGTTACTGATTGTTTTACTTAATTATTTGTGTTTGTGATTGAACGTTTAGGGGGAAGTATGTGGAACGGGAAGTGGAACGAGTACCACCACAAGTGGGAGAGTGGGTACCGGCCGAAGTTCAAGAAGCGGAGAAGAACCACACATTGGCAAATATAGGCTACTCAAGACTATCGGGAAGGGGAATTTCGCTAAAGTTAAACTTGCCAAACACCTACCCACTGGAAAAGAGGTTTGTACTTTATATTTAATGCTATAATATTAAATATTATGCACTACTTACCATTAAACATTAAATGTACTTTTGACCAATACTTGTATCCTCGTGATAATTATGTAGTAATTAATTGCATTTTTGTTTTGTTTTTTTTTTCAGGTGGCTATAAAGATAATAGACAAAACTCAATTAAATCCTGGGAGTTTACAGAAACTATTTAGGGAAGTTAGAATTATGAAAATGCTCGATCATCCTAATATTGGTGAATACAAATACATTTATATCTATAAATATAAATACGTATACTTTGGAATTTTAATATAGCTCGGTACAATAACAAAAGCAAAAAGTTTGAGACAAAAGATTGAGTACATGTATATCAGTGTATGCAGAATATATATATATCTGTTTGTAATAGTAGATCTTTCGAATGTATTGATCGGTTATACGTATGTGTCTTATTATGTACCTGTTGATAGTCTCACAGATACTTTGGACGACTTGAAATATCCCTAAGTCCGCACACATTATTTCTATAAATGCGACGAATGGCCAAATACAAAATGAACAAAATATTATTATAATATCAAAATACCTTTCGTTTCGGACCTTGTCGATTTCCAGAAGACGAACGATCGAAAGAAAGCAATTTACATATTTTATTTGGAGTGGTCCAAAAATGATTAACGCGTGTATTTGACGTGGGCGTGCAGTGCTATAACATTTCATTTCTTTCTTTTTCTTACATTAGATACGCAAACGTAGTCTTTATTCGATACCCTATCTTCAAAGATCTAAAAGAAATGTGCCATGGAGTAATAAAATAAGGTCACTTACAATGATAGCTTCAAGAAATAGACATTAAAATCGTGTAACCCTATTTGATTATTCAGCGGACGAGCGAATGAGTAGCCGACTGTGAAACGACTGTGAATATGCGATTACACTGATTTCGGCCATCTTTGTTTTTGAATCTCATAGTCACAACTTTTTGCAACTCGATTCAGTTTTGGAAATTCTAATCTTTGTTTAATTTTTTCTCCCATTTTGTGATTTATGTAGTTAAATTATTCCAAGTAATTGAAACAGAAAAAACGTTATATCTTGTTATGGAATACGCAAGGTAAGCAAGAAAAACAATTCTATTTTCAGAATAATATTAACAGTTTTGTTACTGTATTGATGAAGAAAAAAAAAGGATGAAAAGGCTTTTAGTTTGACTCTACAATAATAATGTGTAATATGGTTGTCTTTGTCATTATTTTTATCAGTGGTGGTGAAGTATTCGACTACTTAGTTCTACATGGTAGGATGAAAGAAAAAGAAGCTAGGGCCAAATTTAGACAGATCGTTTCAGCAGTACAATACTGTCACCAAAAGAAAATCATACATAGAGACTTAAAGGCAGAAAATTTACTATTAGACTCTGAAATGAATATCAAAATTGCGGACTTTGGTTTCTCAAATGAATTCACTCCCGGAAATAAGTTAGATACCTTTTGGTAAGTTTCAAATAGCTTTACATATCCAAAATGTTACCTTTGCTATTATAATCATGTGTCTGTGATAAATGATAAAATTATACTATAGAATTTTTGTGAATTTTTCAAAAACTATCGACATATTGCCTAATCAAATCATTTGTGGTTTTTGTGAATTTATAGTGGCAGTCCTCCTTATGCTGGTAAGTTTTACTTTCAAAGATTCCTTGTAAATTACAAAGCATTGTATATTATTTTTTCTGAACATTTACGTATGTGTATGCTTAAAACTGTTTTTGTTCTATTCTTTTTCGTACAGCTCCTGAATTGTTCCAGGGTAAAAAATATGATGGCCCTGAAGTGGACGTGTGGAGTTTAGGTGTTATATTATACACGCTAGTCAGTGGCTCGTTACCGTTTGGTACGTATTCATTTATACAATTGAATGGAATGTATCGAATTGAAATTTTTATAAAAGCAATATTCATAGGTGTGAGTTTCACGCTTTAACGAACACAATATTCTCTATAGATGGGACGACGCTGAGAGAATTAAGAGAAAGAGTTCTTAGGGGCAAGTATCGAATTCCTTTCTACATGTCCACTGACTGCGAGAATCTTTTGTAAGCATATAATATATGATTCAGTTTTTAAATTGTATGCATACATTTTCAGTCATGTATGTATCATCAGCACCATATTAATGCTATAGAGTATTGGAAATATTCATTAATGTTGATTCCGTTTATATTTTAGAAAAAAGTTCCTTGTTCTCAATCCACAGAAGAGGGCCAATCTGGAGGTGCGGTATTTTTGTCAATTTTTCGTTATTCGATTTGTCCCAATCCTGAAAATTTCCAATGTATTACCGTTTTACATTGTTTTAATTCATGCTTATTAGATAGTAAATGTTTGCCATGCTAATTTATTTATTTTATATATAACTTGTAGACAATAATGAAGGACAAGTGGATGAATATGGCGTATGAAGAAGATGAACTTAAACCTTATATTGAACCTGAACCCGAATTCAATGATCAATCCCGAATGCGTACGTAGATATATAGTGAATTCAAAATATATACATTTATTACTGAATGATTAAGCTTAGTTTACTTACTTTATTGTTTACATGTGTAATTTTGGGTCTTCATGTGCATCTTTTTACAGAGATACTAACGGGAATGGGATATAGTAAAACGGACATTGAGGGTAGCCTCAGTGGCAAGGTGATTAATTAATTAATAATACAGTATAAATTGATCATGTTATGAAATTATGTATGTTGTATGTTATGTATTATGATCATGCTAATGAATAGTAACTCATAAGACATTTTTTTGTCGGCAGAAGTATGATGACATTTTTGCTACTTATCTTCTTCTCGGGAGAAGGGCTTCTGACGTAAGTGCTGTTTAATGGATTCCTATAATTATGTATCCAATTAAATATTTTTTGAATGTCAAAAAAACAAATAAATAGTAAAATCAATAATGATTGTTTTGTTTGTTTTATTTAAATATAGCTGGAGTCAGATGGAAGCCGTAGCGGCTCTTCCCTCTCGCTCAGGAATATTGTGGGTGGCGTTGGTTCTACAAATCCCCCTGGAGCAGTGGCTCCAAATGTCAATGCCCAACAGTCACTTAATCAAGGGAATAATAGTCAGTCTTCTGGTACTAGCCCATCAAACCATAGGGGCGTTCACAGATCCATCTCAGCCACCAACTCGAAACCTTCGAGGAGGGCGAGCTCTGGAGCGGAAAGTTTACGTAAGTTATTAGATAAGGATTTTGTTGCTTTGGTTTCTATCTACTATGAAGCTAACAGTTTGTAAGAATATTCACTACGTACATATTTTAATATAAAGTTTTGAGGTGTATACTGATGGTACCAGTTTTTGATTATTAGAGGACGGTAATGCCACATCTTTTTATTTACTTGATTCATTGTAGGAAACTCTGGGGTGGCCCCGCCGGGAGGTGGTGGAGGAGGAACAAATACGCAACAAAATCAAACTACTACGAAAGATGGAATAACGAGCAATTTTAAGAGGCAAAATACGGTCGACTCAGCCACAATAGATAGTAAGATTCTTACTTTCTTGAGTTTTTAAAGCTGTTTATAATCCACAAACATTGATGTTGTATGTATTTCGTCAACACTCTGGGTTTTAATTGTTGAATTACCTCTATTTCTTATATTACATTTATATTACATTAATCTTACAAAAATAGGCTGTTATAAAATAAAAATTGTATTGTTTTGTTACAGAAACGAGGTCCAATCGACCGAATTCAGCTATTAACAATACCAATAAGAATACGAATAACCTTGAGTCACCGTCCGGTGGTAAGTAAAATACCTCATTGTGTATTATATATATATGTTTTCATGCAGTGTAAGGTTTTAAAATATATATGGAAACATTTCTTAGATTGATGAAAGATTCATATATTGTATGAATCATATATATTATACAAAAAAAATGTAGAGATATTACAAAACTCAATTTATAAAATATGTTTATAGGTCTATTAACAAATACATCATCAGCATCACCGAAACCTCGTGGTATCACCAAATCAAATACAATGTAAGAAATAAACACTAGTTATTGTACCATGCTTTTGAATGAAAATGTTTTAATAACTAAAAGTATAAATAGCTCATGAATAACTACATGCATACATATTCACACATTGTTATGTATTACACATAAAACTACAAGTCGCAAGTGTTTATAAATTTTGCAGGAGTGTGGGGGCTGGTGCGGGAAGATCGAATTCCGCTAGTGCCGGCACAGGCGGCGGGTCCGTTGGAAGACGAACTACCCTAACGTATGATAAGAATAACGAACAGAAGAATCTAGATAACAGCAGTCATAGTGGAAATAATCAAAATAGGTATGTAGATTGTTGGTACTTACATTCTAGACATGAGGGAAAGTTCTTTTTTTATTATATGGGGCCAGTGGGGCATTCTTTTTCGTCTTCTATTCCCTTTACTTCTGTGCATGTTGTAAAAACTTCAGAAAGAATATAAACAACAATAATTTCTTCTTACCGTTATTACTTTCTTCTATTGTAAAAAGTTACTGTATATACTATATACTATGCGATGCCGAATTTCCTTATTTATATATTCCTTATTTCCTGTTATAATATTATGTATGTTCTTTTTTTGGAGGGTTATTACTACATCTACTATATATCCATTATAACTAACTTGGTAGCAGTAAATTTCTCCTTTAATGCTGGTTGTAAATTAATCACTAAATGATAATTATGATTTAATTTCAAATAACATGTTATTACTTATTAATCCAATTAATATTGATACTTTAAAAACCTTTAATCTATGCAACGTGTAAAAAACCAAATATAATCCATTAACTCTAGTTTGGTGGTGGAGAGAAAAGGGGGACACGTAAAATCCGCTTCCATGTCTGCTGGTAGAACAAATACAAACTCAGAGTCTGATTCAAATACCAACAACGAACAAAGGTTAATAATTCTCATAGCAGGCTGGAATACCTTAATTACTAAATTTTACCACTCTAAAATTTTTATTTGTCTCTGCTTTTAATATCCTAGTAGAAACATAATTATCACTTGTTAGCATTTTTCAAAGCTTCTCACACTTACATTCTCTCTCTCTCTCTCTCTCTCTTTTTCTAAATGTATCTATTAATTATCTATTAATTATTCCCTTTCATTCGCTGTAAATCTACAACGTATGTAGTTTGCTTTTCTTTGGTATTTTTTTATAGTTTAGTCATTTTTTGAGAACTAGAACTTTTGAGAAATCCTAGTGTGACATTTTTCACTATGACTCTATTGGGTTTTCATTTCGTTATCTTTAAAAACAGTTTTTCTTTATAATAAATATAATGTCCAGACTTATGTGCAAGAAATGGTCAGTAAATGAATCGATTGCAAGTTGTACAATTTACAACATACAGTGTGGGCGTATATAGTTGCACGTGTGAGCTTGGGTATAGAGACTATAGACATACTATGTATATACGTGTATGTTTTCCTTTATATGAGCATACAAGAAGAGTGTACGAAAGTGCAAAGTACTATAATATAGAAAGTATTAGGTGTATGACCTAATAGTGTTGAAAGGTCTTTTTACTTTTTCAATGTTCAAGCTCAATCTTGTAAGTATGAGCCAGCTCTTAAGTGGGCTATTTTTTATTTCCTTCATATTGGGAATCTCCGTGATAAGTCTACCCATAATAAAACGAGTATTATTTTTATGGACATGCGTTAATTTATAATTTTGGGTACATTATAATGATTTCATTATGCAATTTCACATGATATCCTTAATACAAACACACTGAAAGAGTCTTTTAATTTGTTTACTGACCTTGCTTTTCCCTTAAATGACTCGATGCTTAAAGATACATAATATCATCATCGCATCATCACTATTATCAATATACATGTTATGAATGTGCATGTGTTACGTTTACATTCTTTGTTTATTATCATTATAGCATTCTAATATCATGCTATCGATGACGATGCTGCTGATGATGATTTAAAAGATGATGTTATTATAATTGATCATGCAAAATTTTGCTCATGCACAACAATATATTATAATAGTACTTTATTTCAACATGATTATAATACACATTATAAAAACGATGTGTTTAATTTGTTTTGAAACATTTTAAAATGCTGAATTTCTTTTATGTATATATAGTATGGCGAATCAAACTCCTCCAGGACAAAAATTAGTGACTCCCCCTCCTACTACTGCCCCACCCCGAACGGCTTTCCCCCGCAACGTCCCTTCCCGCTCAACGTTTCACTCGGGTCAAAATCGCCCCCGCACCAATCCCGTGAATTTCTCTGGAATTCAAGACACATCGTCGATTTCATCCGCTAACCGCTCATCATTTTTCAGTAAACTGTCCTCGCGGTTTAGTAAAAGGGCAATCGAAGGCGGTGGAGCGGTGGGAGAACCTGGAAGGATCGGGGCAGACCGTGAGGCTGGACTTAGAACCCTGGATAATACTAGGAATATCGGGGGAATTAATTGCCCTGCACCGTCTCCGGGGCAACCTTTTAATAGGTACTAATAATTAAACGTTTATTACGCAAGAATATGTTAAGCGATATTATTTAATTTAATATTATTAATAACTCGCCCTTTTTTCTCGCCTATCTATATTATTATTATTATTATCATTATTATTATCATTATATCTGTCTCACTATCTCGCCCTTATTTTACTCGTCTCTTGACTCGTTTTACCCTTGCTTCTGTTTTTGCAAAAGTCCAATTTTTTTGAATAAAAACCGTTAAAAAACAGAGTTTTTAAGTGATATTTTCGCAGAATAATTTTTTTCTACTTTACTATATGATATTACTCATTCAGAATTATCGATTATTATAATATAACAATATACGCATTATATTTCATACATATAATGCGTATATTGCTATATATATATTTGAGTATTTTGCTACTAACACATTAACCTGTAAACAATACAGACAGAGACCTGATTAATAACTTCTATGAGTAAATATATAGATATATATTATACATATTGATATTATTATCGTTAGTAGAAATATACATTCTACAAATTTATAGTCAAAGTTCAAAAAACGTAGAAAGAATGAATGAATGAAAGAAGGGCAATGAAAGTATTTTTTTGCAATAGCTTTTTATGTAGTTTTGAAATATTTTTTTCTTCCTTTTTTGAAAAAATTCATTTGATAATTTTCGTGCAGAATTTATTATTTTACTATTATTACTTTTTATTAAAAAGCTACTCTCTCTCTATACTTGTGTAAAATCGTAAATTAAAATTAAAAAGTAAAAGAAAGCGTTGACACAAAGCGAGGTATAAAATTGTAGGGTGTCTCTTGGCGAAGATGTGAAACCCAGATCCCTGCGCTTTACATTTAGCATGAAAACCACATCGGCGAGGGATCCCAATGAAATTATGGCTGAGATTCGGAAGGTATGTAAACAAATTTATTGTACATGTTCAGTAGCTGATAAAAATACATGGAAAATGTTCCTTGTAGCTGGCAAAAAGGTGCCATGGTTTGCCAGGGAACATTTTTCACGTATTGAAAAATATATTATGCATTATGTATATGTGTTCCACTATACGCACTATGGTTACGGCGTTTCGTACTCGTGTATTATAGCGCGAGTGATACACTAGACGTAATAATATCTTGATTACGTGCTTTTCTTTGTTGAAACGCTAAAATCATTCTAAAACAGTACTTTTGTGTTTTGCAAATATATGACAAGCTAATTGGTTAAACTAATAAATAAACTGACTATTTGAAGGTCCTCGATGCAAACAATTGTGATTACGAGCAAAGGGAAAAATTTCTACTCCTTTGCGTACATGGCGATCCTAATACAGGTACGGGAGAGATTTTGACAGAGCATGATATTCATCCTACTCTTTACAATTTCAAATGTTTTACGTAAAAATTAAAAATTATAACCGTTATCATGAATTGACGAGATATGTACTTTTTTTGTATTTTACAAATACATTTATTGGCTGTTCCCTCTTCCCTTGGGTTATCGGAAATTTGTAGATTCACTCGTTCAGTGGGAAATTGAGGTAATATAAAATGAAAAGATTTTTTTCTCTCTACATTGCATGATTAGCATATTATATTATTATGTTGATTATGAATTTATGTGTAAAAATTGTTTGTTTGTCAAAATATCTATAAAATATCAATGTAATTATTTTCTCTGAAATGTGCCCAAAACATATAAAATTTAGATATTGAAGAGCCACTTTTAAAATTGCATCGTTTTTTGTTTTTCTAAAGGTGTGTAAACTTCCAAGATTGAGTCTCAATGGAGTTCGATTTAAACGTATATCCGGTACTTCAATTGGATTCAAGAACATTGCTTCTCGTGTTGCGAACGCCCTTCAGGTACAGGAATTTCTTTGTATATTGTGTTATATATTTTATGTATTTTAATATTGTTTTCATACTCTGTTTTGAATTTGATTGCTATATCGTAAGTAAAAATTAATATTTTCAATTCTGATTCTTTATTTTTTACAGCTATAGAATTGTAGGGTGAACTCTGACCTCTGAACATTATATACCATGCGATGTAATTAAAGTTTTAAAAAAACATTTTTTTCTTTTGTTGTTGTTGCGAGATATAGAGAGAGGGAATAAAATTATCAAAAAGTTAAAAAAATTTACCTTTACCGTTATACCAATTAACATATGATGAGACAGTTTAATTTCGACATAAATGTTAAACTATATTATACGACATGATGATAAAAAACAAAAAATGAATACAGGAAAAAAAGAGAAAAAGATGTTTCGCAAGTTTTCACAGCAAACAAAAAATATACACTAAATTAATTCGATTTGATTCTATCAAATATTATAGGTAGGGTTATTCTATTATGCTATACAATATAGTCCAGAGAATTTGTTTGAGAACGTGAATTTTTTTCGCTAACTGGATAATATGAATATATATATACTAGAGGAAACCAATAATTACTGTGTAAATTAATTAATTATTATTGTATTTTAATTTATTTGTAGATACATTGTTCAAAGTTGTACACAATACACATACACACACGCTAGTTTAATTTTTAAGCTTAAT